>JAJHSJ010000004.1:59245269-59300326 GCA_021015155.1 Magnolia officinalis
TGATATGCTGCTGAAATGGCTAGAGTCTTCAAATCTTCAAGTTTTTCTTGTTCAGGAGGAAGGGAAGAATCATCGACGAAAAGGCGTATTCCTCCTAAGTTTCAGGAGATGACCGGAATAGCACTGAAATGCTGCCGAAATCTTCATTCTCTTGAAGATTAATTAGTCGACTTGTCTATTCCTCCTAAGTCATAGGAGATGATTAAATCAGCGCTGTTATCGCTGTCGAAATTTATATTTAAACCGTTATAATTGTAACTTGCAATGAATTCTTTGTAAACTATTTTAGAATCAAGGGATACCTGAGGATGTAAATAAATTCAGAATCAATAAAGTGTGATGATTGTTTCTGTAACTATTTCATTGTTATGTTTCAATAAGATAATTCCCAAATCAAATACTTTTGTTTTCTTGTCAAAACAAAATGGCGACTCTGCTGGGGAATTATATTCTTATTAACACTAACATTGGGAAAGTTGCAAAACTCTCATTACTATTTTTTGGCGTCTAGTAGACGCCAAAATGGCGATTCTCAGTGGGAACATCCTCCCCTTCATCTCTAAAATAGTTTACTTAGTCTTTCGCATACTAATTTCATGTATGTTTCGTTATTGAAGGTACCCAAATTCAATCACATAACATGCTAATGGCTAACGTTGTGAGAAAAGTGAACTTCCGATTCACCGCTATGGTTTGTAATTGAATATGCGCCAAGCCAAACTCTGAGCATACGAAAGCAAGCACTACAAGCAGGCGCAAAGTGACTCAAGTAACAGTGGGAGTCATTTCCGTCTCACCCCAACCACAAGAAAGTGATGAGAACTGGACTTTGGTCTTGTCCAAGAAGACAAAAGCAAAGACCTTAAAGAACCGCAAGGCGAAATTACTTGTACCAAGAGCTGAGGGACCCGATCACGCGTAGTATAGCAAGAAGAAACCCAAGCTCGCTCCTCCGGCGATTTATCCTGAACAAGCTGCTTCACAGTTCTCGTTGCACGATTTTCAGCTTTGGTCACTCCAAAGACCAAATGGACAGAATCGCAGAGAAGAGGCAAAGCACTAATGATAGGATCACCGATGCCTGTGTCACCTCAAACAAGCTCACCCATAACTGTATCACCTCGATCGTTTTTAAAAGCACAGGAAGTACACAAGAGTCAAACGAGACTCCAATGTCTCCCCTCTTTATAAGTCCTGTTACGTCAACATACTCTCGTTTTACTCAAAAAACAGCTTCGACAAACAGTCAAGAGGCCGCAGTATATATGGCAGAGACGGGTCAAGGAAATAGACCATCTACTGAAGAACGTGTTGATCAAATGGCAGAGGCACAAAGAGTGCTAATGGATGAATGCCGAAACCTCAGAGAAGCTCTGGCAACTCTGGCACATAATGTAGCCCAGATAGTGGCTCCACCCATGATGGGAGCAACAAATGGACAAGAGAACCAACCTGAAGGCTCCCGTCCGCAGGAGATAGGATCGCGAGGATCAGTTCCAGTGACAAGAGCTATAAACACAGGATGATGTAAGACAAGTCGTCGAAGAAGCAGTCAGAATAGAAAGGGAGAGCGCGCGAATACCGGTCGTTTAGATACCGAACACCCTACCCGAGAGAGGTAGAGGATGTTCCGTTTCCAGCCAATTTTAAGCATCCAGATTTCCAGAAATTTAATGGGGAAGGATCACCAGAAGAAACACCTGATGCATTCATCACCAGCATGGGGAATTCTCCACGATACCTCAATACTGTTTACACTTATTTGGATCATCGTTGACAAGTAAAGCTTTCAGGTGGTATTCAAATTGGCACCAGGATCTATACGCACATGGGAAGAAATGCAAGATGCTTCATGTCAAACTCTTCTCGTCAGAGCGCGATGTTAGCATCATAGAATTAGCTTCAGTACGACAGCGAGAAGGAGAACCAGTTGAAAAATTCATAGACAGATGGAAGACACTGGGGGCATCGTGTAGGCAGTTGCCGGAAGAAAAGGAACAAGTCAAAAATGGTCTGAACTCTATGGAGACAGGAATTGCGTTCGGACTCACCAGCGCTGATATCGGAACCTTTCGCGATTTGGCTACCAAAGCCCATGCATTGGAATTAATGACTCGTAAGATGCCAACATTTCATCATGAAACTGTCAGAAGATACCTGGCAGGACAACGTCAACACCATCGATCGGGATAAGAAAAATCAAGATGCGAAGGGCTCAAGAGACAAAAGGCCGGAAGGAAGAGAAGACTGGAATCAATCAAGGGACAGATACGGTGGAAAAAATGCTTAGAATGCTCGATTCTCATGAAGGATTTGAGTTTGACAAAGAGGACGTGGTGCCTATGATGCAACAATTGTTAAAAGCAGGTACCCTGGAATTACCGGAACCGAAACGCCCTGAAGATGTGACGAGGACTCGAGAAAGAAACTTTTGCCGTTATCATCGCTTAGTGGGACATCCGACGGAAAATTGTTACACATTAAAGTGCATCATACAGCGAATAATAAATAGAGGTGATATAATAACCAGCGAAAGCAAAGGAAAGAATACAAGGGCGACAGTAAATGTATTGTCAATTCAAGAAAAGACTCGGGGAATAAAAGAGAAGGGAGACCGAAGGCCGATAAGAAATACGACAATGATTATGTTGCGATCGGGGAAGCAGATAACAAGTTCGGTAAAGCAAAAAGCAGAAATTATAAGGAAAGAAGTGACTGAAAGACAGAACATCGAGGATAGAAGTAGAAATGGAGATACAGCGACAAAAGTGGCTTACGATGTAGTTAGTCACTTGAAAGGTATATTTGCACGTTTAAGTATTTATGATGCGCTCAAGTTATCAGAAGAGTTTCAACAAAGTTTGATTCAAGCACTGTCTGATCACGACGTGAGAGAAACTTTACTGACAGAAATGAAGAATGAAAGAAGCAAAGAAATGGTGGATTGTCTACCAGTAATATCTTTCTCTGATGATGACTTAATTGATGAAACAGAACATAACAAGCCATTGATGATAGAAGGGTACATTTGCGAAAAGAAGATAAAACGAATCATGATAGACAATGGGTCAGCAGTGAATCTTTTGCCACTCTCCATGATTACTAAATTGGGTTACCGCCGTTCAGATTTGCGCCCCAGCGGAATGATGATACAAGGGTTTAATCAAGATGGACAACGTGCACTCGGTAAAATTACAGTAATATTGGAAGTGGGAGAACTAATTACTACTGTTGTATGTCATGTTATAAATGCTGTGACGACATATCAGGCCGTGGATACATCAGTACAATATTGTACCTTCTACTCTACACCAATGTTTCAAATACTATAAGGACGGAATGCAGTGTAAAGTAATGGCTGATGCGAAACCCTATACAGAAGCTGAGTCTTTCTTTGATGCTGCTAGCTATTATAAATGTTTCTCCAAAGAACGGAAATGATGATGGAAAGAGAGTCTTAAAAGATGTCCAAATAAATAAAGTTAGAGAAGAAAGGGCGGAATCTCCTGGGACTACAGAAGCAAGAAAAAAGTTCTATTTTGTACCAAAGCGCCTGAGACAACCGGGACAACCACCGTGACATTGTTGTCGACAGAACAGTTGAAAGTCTTACAGTCCAATTACACGATGCCCTTACCCAATATCGAAAGATGTAAGCCATTTACAGCCGCCCCAGGAACATTTCAAGTCAAAGCCAGTGCTAAATATCCTGAAGTAATAAAGTTTCACGCTGCAGCAGAGGTGAAGAATGAAAACACAAGCAATATATATCATGGAGAGTTAGCACCGCAGAATTTGAGAAAATACAGTGCAATAAGCAAGAAAATCATGAGAAATATGGGTTTTGATTGTGACAAGCCCACTAGACTGAATCATGGGAAAGGAATTCAAATCCCTCTCAGAGTTAATCAAGAAAAACGGAGAAAATTCCAAGGGTTAGGAGCAGAATCATCAGTAAATATGGTATCAGTAAATATGACTCCAGCCGAACAAATGTCAGAACAAGATGCTAAGGTAGTCGAGTGTCCTGAAACCGTTCCAAGACAAATAGAAGACGGGGGGCAGCCGACGATAGATGGCTTCCGAGAAATAAATTTGGGAACAACAGAAGAGCCAAGGAACACATTCATCAGCGTCAGTCTTTCAGATCAGGAATTTGAGAAATATGGCCAACTTCTCAGAGAAAATAAAGACGTCTTCGCTTGGACATATGAAGAAATGCCGGGATTGGAACCCTCTGTAGCAATGCATCGATTAAATATTTCCAAAGAAAAGAAACCAGTAAAGCAAGCACAAAGGCGATTCCACCCAGACCTGATTCCATAATCGAAAAAGAAGTAAATAAACTAATAAAGGTTGGGTTCGTCAGAGAAGTTAAATATCCCAATGGATATCAAACATTATTCCGGTGAAAAAGAAGAATGGGCAGATTAGAGTATGCATCAACTTTAGAGATCTGAATGAAGCATGTCCAAAGGATGACTTCCCTCTCCCGATAACAGAATTATTAATTGATAGCACTACTCAGTATGCTATTATGTCCTTTATGGACGGATACGCGGGTTATAATCAAATCAGGATGGCACCTGAAGATGAAGAGGCAACGACTTTCAGAACGCCGTTTGGAATTTATTGTTATAAAGTTATGCCTTTCGGTCTGTTGAGGCATAAAATAACAAGGAAGTGAAGACGAGAAAAATCAAGAAATCAATTTGAAAGATCAAGAAATCAGCTTCAAGACCACTTTGCGCGGGTTCGCGCAAAGTGAAATGGTTGCGCCAGATCGCGCAAAGTGAACGGTTTGCGCGGGGGATTATGAAGACAGTTTGCGGGGACTGATGGTTTGCGCGAGACCGCGCAAAGCATATCGTTTGCGCGTGTCCGCGCAAAGTATATGACGGTGGGATCAAAAAGGTTGGTTGATTATTTTGTCCCACATCGACCAGAACAGAGATTTCCATTGAAGAAAATGTCTATAAATACCCCGTTCCTCCTCTCAAAAGGGGTTCGAAGATTTCAGAAGTGAAAGAAAGACGAAAGAGAAGACAGAAGGTGCGGAGTATTGGACTCCTGCACTTTGCGCGACCGCGCGCAAAGGAGTATTGGACTCCTGAAGTTTGCGCGGACCCGCGCAAAGCGGCACTGGGTTGATATAGTTTGCGCGGACCCGCGCAAAGCATATCGTTTGCGCGGACCCGCGCAAACCGACTGCTGGGCAGTCTATAACAGCAATGGGCTGTTATGCTGTCAGAATGGTTTGAGTCTTCAGATCTTCAAGTTCTTCTTGTTCAGGAGAAAAGGAAGAGTCATCGACGAAGAGACGTATTCCTCCTAAGTTTCAGGAGATGACCGAAATAGCACCGAAATGCTGCCGGAATCTTCGTTCTCTTGAAGATTGTTGATTGATTTATCTATTCTTCCTAAGTATTAGGAGATAATCAGAATAGCACCGGAATGCTGTCAAAATTCCTATCTCCTTGAAGATTAGTTGATCAGATTATCAGCAATTCCCCCTAAGTCCTAGGAGATGACTGAAACTCCTGACAAAATGTTGCCGAATTTGCTATTTGGATCAAATCTTTAAACATTATTTGTATTGTTTGAACAATCTATCAAGAGATATCAGAGGATGTAAATGAATTCAGAATCAATAAAGTGTGATGATTGTCTTTGTAATTATTCTGTTGTTATGTTCGAATAAGATGATTCTCCCAAATCAAATATATGTTTCCTTGTCGAAACAAAATGGCGACTCCACTGGGGAATTATATCTTATTTAACACTAACATTGGAAAGTTACAAGACTCTCATTACTGTTTTTGGCGTCTTCTAGAAGCCAAAATGGCGACTCTCAATGGGAACATCCTCCCCTTCATCTCTAAGATAGTTTACTTAATCTTCCATATATTAATTTCATGAATGTTTTGTTATTGAAGGTACCCAAATTCAATCACACTACATTACTAATGGCTAACGTTGCGAGAAAAGTGAACTTCCGATTCACCGCTACCGGATTTATAATTGAATATGCGCCGAACCAAACTCCTGAGCATACGAAAGCAAGCACTACAAGCAGGCGCAAAGCGACTCAAGCAACAGTGGGAGTTATTTCCGTCTCACCTCAACCACAAGAAAGTGATGAGAATTGGATTTTGGTCCTGTCCAAGAAGACAAAAGCAAAGACTTTAAAGAACCGCAAAGCGAAAGTACTTGTACCAAGAACTGAGGGACCGGTCACGCGCAGCATAGCTAGAAGAAAACCTGAGCTCGCTCCTCCGGCAATTTACCCCGAACAAGCTACTTCGCAGTTCTCGTTGCATGATTTTCCAGTTTGGTTGCTCCAAAGACCAAATGGACAGAATCGCAGAAAGGCAAAGCACTGATGATAGGATCACCGATGCCTGTGTCACCTCAAACAAGCTCGCCCATAACTGTATCACCACGATCGGTTAAAAGCACGAGAAGTACACAAGAGTCAAACGAGACTCCAATGTCTCCCCTCTTTATAAGTCCTGTTACGTCAACATATTCTCGTTTTACTCAAAAGACGACTTCAACAAACAGTCAAGAGGCCGCAGTATATATGGCAGAAACGGGTCAAGGAAATAGGCCATCTACTGAAGAACGTGTTGATCAAATGGCAAAGGCATAAAGAGTGCTAATGGATGAATGCCGGAACCTCAGAGAAGCTCTAGCAACTCTAGCACATAATGTAGCCCAGATAGTAGCTCCACCCATGATGGGAACAACCAATGGACAAGAAAACCAACCTGAAGGCTCTCGTCCGCAAGAGATAGGATCACGAGGGTCAGTTCCAGCAGCAAGAGCTATAACGCAAGATTATGTAAGACAAGTCGTCGAAGAAGCAGTCAGAATAGAAAGAGAGCGAGCGAATACCGGTCGTTTCAGATACCGAACACCCTACCCGAGAGAGGTAGAGGATGTTCCGTTTCCAGCCAATTTTAAGCATCCAGATTTCCAGAAATTTAATGGGGAAGGATCACCAGAAGAACACCTGATGCATTTCATCACCAGCATGGGAAACTTCTCCACAATACCTCAATACTGTTTACGCTTATTTGGATCATCATTGACAAGTAAAGCTTTCAGGTGGTATTCAAATTTGGCACCAGGATCTATACGCACATGGGAAGAAATGCAAGACGCTTTCATGTCAAACTTCTTCTCGTCAGAACGCGATGTTAGCATCACAGAGTTAGCTTCAGTACGACAGCGAGAAGGAGAACCAGTCGAAAAATTCATAGACAGATGGAAAACACTGGGGGCATCGTGTAGACAATTGCCGGAAGAAAAGGAACAAGTCAAAATGTGTCTGAATTCTATGGAGACAGGAATTGCGTTCGGACTCACCAGTGCTGATATCGGAACCTTTCGCGATTTGGCTACCAAAGCCCATGCATTGGAATTAATGACTCGTAAGATGCCAGCATTTCATCATGAAACTGTCAGAAGAATACCTGGCAGGACAACCGTCAACACCATCGATCGGGATAAGAAAAATCAAGAAGTAAAGGGCTCAAGAGACAAAAGGCCGGAAGGAAAAGAAAACTGGAATCAATCAAGGGACAGATACGGTGGAAAAAAGCTCAGAATGCTCGATTCTCATGAAGGATTTGAGTTTGATAAAGAGGACGTGGTGCCTATGATGCAACAGTTGTTAAAAGCAGGTACCCTAGAATTACCGGAACCAAAACGCCCTGAAGATGTGACAAGGACTCGAGAAAGAAACTTTTGTCGTTATCATCGCTTAGTGGGACATCCGACAGAAAATTGTTACACGTTAAAGTGTATCATACAGCGAATGATAAATAGAGGAGATATAATAACCAGCGAAAGCAAAGGAAAGAATACAAGGGCGACAGTAAATGTATTGTCAATTCAAGAAAAGACTCGGGGAATGAGAGAGAAGGGAGACCGAAGGCCGATAAAAAGCGCGACAATGATTACGTTGCGATCGGGGAAGCAGATAACAAGTCCGGTAAAGCAAAAAGCAGAAGATATAAGGAAAGAAGTGACTGAAAGACAGAACATCAAGGATAGAAGTAGAAATGAAGATACATCGACAAAAGTGGCTTACGATGTAGTTAGTCACTTGAAAGGTATACCTGCACGTTTAAGTATTTATGATGCGCTCAAGTTATCAGAAGAGTTTCGACAGAGTTTGATTCAAGCACTGTCTGATCACGATGTGAGAAAACTTTACTGACAGAAATGAAGAATGAAAGAAGCAAGGAAAAGGTGGATTGTCTACCAATAATATCTTTCTCTGATGATGACTTAATTGGTGAAACAGAACATAACAGGCCATTGATGATAGAAGGGTATATTTGCGAAAAGAAGATAAAACGAATCATGATAGACAATGGGTCAGCAGTGAATCTTTTGCCACTATCCATGATTACTAAATTGGGTTATCGCCGTTCAGATTTGCGCCCCAGCGGAATGATGATACAGGGTTTAATCAAGATGGACAACGCGCGCTCGGTAAAATTACAGTAACATTGGAAGTAGGAGAATTAATCACTTCTGTTGTATGTCACGTTATAAATGCTGTGACGACATATAATCTTCTCTTGGGAAGGCCGTGGATACATCAATACAATATTGTACCTTCTACTCTACACCAATGCTTCAAATACTGTAAGGACGGAATGCAGTGTAAAGTAATGGCTGATGCGAAACCCTATACTGAAGCTGAATCTTTCTTTGCGGATGCTAGCTATTATAAAAGTTTCTCCAAAGAAGTGGGAAATGATGATGGAAAGAGAGTCTTAAAAGATCTCCAAATGAATAAAGTTAGAGAAGAAAGAGTGGAATTTCCTGGGACTACAGAAACAAGGAAAAAGTTCTATTTTGTACCAAAGCGCCTGAGACAACCGGGACAGCCACCATTAACCTTATTGTCGACGGAACAGCTGAAAGTCTTACAGTCCAATTACACGATGCCCTTACCCAATATCGAAAGATGTAAGCCATTTGCAGCCGCTCCAGGAACATTTCAAGTCAGAGCCAGTGCTAAATATCCTGAAGCGATAAAATTTCATGCTGCAACAGAGGTGAAGAATGAAAACACAAGCAATATGTATTATGGAGAGTTAGCACCGCAGAATTTGGGAAAATACAGTGCAGTAAGCAAGAAAATCATGAGAAATATGGGTTTTGATTGTGACAAGCCCACTGGATTGAATCATGGGAAAGGAATTCAAATCCCTCTCGGAGTTAATCAAGAAAAACGGAGAAAATTTCAAGGATTAGGAGCAGAATCATCAGTAAATATGATTCCAGCCAAACAGATATCAGAACAAGATGCTGAGGTAGTCAAGTGTCCTGAAAGCGCTCCAAGAGAAATAGAAGATGGGGGACAGCCGACGATAGATGGCTTGCGAGAAATAAATTTGGGAACAGCAGAAGAGCCAAGGAACACATTTATCAGTGTCAGTCTTTCAGATCAGGAATTTGAGAAATATGGCCAGCTTCTCAGAGAAAATAAAGATGTCTTCGCTTGGACATATGAAGAAATGCGGGATTGGAACCCTCCGTAGCAATGCATCGATTAAATATTTCCAAAGAAAAGAAACCAGTAAAGCAAGCTCAAAGGCGATTCCACCCAGACCTGATTCCATTAATCGAAAAAGAAGTAAATAAATTAATAAAGGTTGGATTCGTCAGAGAAGTTAAATATCCCAAGTGGATATCAAACATTGTTCCGGTGAAAAAGAAGAATGGGCAGATTAGAGTATGCATCGACTTCAGAGATCTGAATGAAGCATGTCCAAAAGATGACTTCCCTCTCCCGATAACAGAATTATTAATTGATAGCACTACTCAGTATGCTATTATGTCTTTTATGGACGGATACGCAGGTTATAATCAAATCAGGATGGCGCCTGAAGATGAAGAGCAACGGCTTTCAGAACACCGCTTGGAATTTATTGTTATAAAGTTATGCCTTTCGGTCTCAAAAATGCTGGGGCAACATATCAAAGGGCAATGAAAAATATTTTTCAAGATATGATGCATAAACATGTCGAATGCTATGTTGATGACTTGGTGGTCAGGTCGGGAGATCATCAAGAACACCGCGAACATTTAGCGTCAGTCTTCCGTCGTCTCAGAAAGAAGCAATTAAAAATGAACCCTGCTAAGTGTGCATTTGGAGTATCTTCTGGAAAGTTCCTCGGCTTTGTCGTACGACACAGAGGGATCGAGATTGATCCAGAAAAAATTAAAGCTATTCAAAATATGCCGCCGCCAACGACGTTGAAAGAATTAAAAAGCTTACAAGGAAAATTGGCATACATTCGCCGTTTCATTTCAAACCTCGCAGGAAGGTGTCAGCCATTTTCTCAGTTAATGAAGAAAGACACAGAATTTGTATGGGATCACGCCTGTCAAAATGCATTTGACTCAATCAAGGAATTGTTGAAACAGCCGCCGGTGTTAACAGCTCCAGTGAAAGGTAAGCCACTTATCTTATATACATCTGCAGCTACGAATTCTTTGGGTGCTTTGTTAGCACAGATAAATGAAGCCGGAAAAGAGACTGCTCTTTATTATCTAAGCCGAACATTGATGGGGGCAGAATGCAATTATTCCCCGATCGAAAAAGAGTGTTTGGCGCTGATATTCGCTGTACAAAAGTTGAGGCATTATTGTCTCTCTCATGATATAACTCTGATCTCAAGAGCAGATCCGATAAAATTTTTGATGACCAGGCCAATGTTGTCGGGAAGACTAGCCAAGTGGATGTTATTGCTATCAGAATATACTATTTCATATAAACCAGCAAAAGCAGTAAAAGGACAAGCCATGGCAGACTTCCTCGCGGCGCATCCTATAGCAGAAAGTGAAGAAATTAATGACGAATTTCCAGATGAACAGGTTATGTTGGCTGAATCTCAGAATCTTTGGCAAATGTATTTTGATGGTGCTGCTCGAATATCGGGAGCGGGGGCAGGAATAATATTCATTACACCTCAAGGCGATTTATTGCCATATTCCTTCACATTGGGCACTGCATGTACAAACAATGAAGCTGAATACAGAGCTCTTATCATCAGAATGGAAATAGCCCAGCAAATGGAAATAAAATTATTGAATATCTTCGGAGATTCTAAATTGATTGTAAATCAGTTAACAACAGAATTCGAAGTAAGGAAAGAAGAACTTCTGCCCTATTATCGGAAGGCACAAAAGTTGCTTGAACAATTTTGTCATGTGGAAATTAAACACATACCACGCTCTGAGAATGCAAAAGCGGACGCTCTAGCCGGTCTGGCAGCAGCTCTGTCCTGTACAAATCGAAGTCCTCTTCAGGTAACTATAGAAGAAAGAAGATTCCTGCCGTCTGCAGAAGTTATCGAAGAAACCGTAGAAATGTTTCCTATATCTTGTCTAGAAGTAATGATAGATGATTGGCGTCAGCCTTTCGTTGATTATCTAAAGTATAATATCTTGCCAGAAGATAATGCGCAAAGGCAGCAGATTAAGCAGCGATCAGGCAAATTTGTCATATGTAGTGAAGTATTGTATAGAAAATCTTACAATGGAATGCTGCTAAGATGCTTAGACAAGCAAGAAGCAAACCAAATGCTGCGGGAAGCACATTCAGGTGAATGTGGAGCACATCAAGCCGGCCGAAATTTGTGCCATAGAGTACATCGAATGGGTTATTATTGGCCTACTATGTTCAAAGATGCGATAGAATATGCAAAGCGGTGTCATGAATGCCAAATACACGGAGATGTAATACATGTTCCCCCAGAAGACTTACATCAATCTGTTGCTTCCTGGCCTTTCTCAGCTTGGGGACTTGATGTGATTGGTCCTATAAATCCCCCTTCATCTAAAGGAAAACAGTATATTTTGGCAGCAACAGATTATTTCTCCAAATGGACCGAAGCAATTGCCTTGCGTAATGTTAAAGAGACAGATGTGGTCAATTTCATTCGACATGCTATAATATACCGTCATGGTATTCCGAAAAAGATCGTCACTGATAATGGCACTCCTTTTAAAAATAGAGGCATGGAAAAGTTATGTCAGAAGTTTGGCATCCAGCATTCTTTTTCAACACCTTATTATCCTCCGGCCAATGGACTAGCAGAGGCGTTTAACAAAACGATCGTCAAAATAATAAAAAAAACGGTGACAAGCAATAAACGCGATTGGGATGAAAAGTTACAAGAAGCATTATGGGCCTACAGAACTACCCATCGTACAGCAACAGGGGCGACACCGTATTCATTAATCTATGGTATAGAGGCAGTTATCCCAATTGAAATGCAGGTGGCATCACTCCGGATAGCAGTACATCAGTCTATAACAGATGATGAAAATGCAAAAATAAGGCTGAAAGAATTAGATCTGCTCGATGAGAAGCGTCTTGCAGCTCAGTAGCGGTTGCAGTCATATCAGGCCAGAATATCGGCTGCTTTGATAAACAGGTTAAATACCGCTCTTTCAAAAAAGGGGATATGGTGTTAATGTTGAAAAGACCTATAGTGGTCACTCGCCGGACAGTGGGCAAGTTCGAGCCTAAATGGGACGGTCCATATGTAGTAAAAGAAGTATACTCCAATGGGGCATATAGAATCGCAAATCAAGAGGGACAGGGTATCAGTATACCTGTCAACGCCCGCTTCATCAAAAGATACTACCCCTGAAGATAGACATGTTGATTTTGACCCAGAATATTATCGGCATAATGATTCTGTATCAAAAGGGGGCAAGGATGAATAAGATCATGTCTATATGTCAACAAAAGAAGGTATGAAGAAAAGTTCACAAACATGTCAATTATCAAGCATCGAATCTGAAAAATATATATATGATCATCATCATCATCAAATAAGATTGACAAAGTTAATATCATCTCGAAGATTCTCTTGAAGATATCATTTAAGCTGGAAATATCAGGCCTTACAAGGCATGGATTCTCTTAAGATATTATTTAAGCTGAAAATATTTTGCCTTACAAGGCATGGGTCTTCTTAAAGATATTCCGAAAATATCTACTATATTTTGCAAATGATGATGATCATATATATATATAAATATTATTGCCTTACAAGGCACGATCTTCTTGAAGATTGAAGATAAATATTATTGCCTCACAAGGCACAGACCTTCTTGAAGATAAATATTATTGCCTTACAAGCACGGATATTCTTGAAGATATTATCAAAAGCAAGGATACATCAATAACAATCAAAGAGGCAGTATAGCCAAGCCAAATCCTAAAAGAGCCAAATTGAGCCAAATCAAAAAAGATCAGGCTCGCAAAAAAAAAAAAAAAAAAAAAAAGCTCTCAAAGGATCAAGCTCTAAAAGAGCCGGCCAACTATACGTAAGACCCATGAAGATCGCCATTCGGGCAGCGGCGAGGAGTCAGTGGCCCTAAAAAGCCCGCGAAGACCATCGTGCGCACTCATGCGGGCAGCTGACGAAGTCAAGGATTCAAAGCCTAAAAGGCCATATATCCGCGAAGACTAGTCACCGTAACTCCCATGCCGTCTGTATAGCTTCCGGCAGCGCCACGGGGAACGGATGAAAATGCCCTCCTGTGAATGGGCTCGACTTGCAGACGAAGAAAACAGGGGCCGCAGTGCGAGCTTTATGCCAACCGTGCGTAAGACCCTCCAGGTCTAGGGTTTGATTTCAGTAGTAACTCGTGAGGAAGGGCTTAAACCTACTCATTGATGGACTGGCGACCCTAGATTTGGTGCCCAAAGGTAGCCTTGCGAGCCCTGCGAACTCTAGAGAGTTACCGTGGCCAACCCTGTGCGTAAAACCAACAGTTCACCCTCCGGTAGCGTCAATGGGCCCCTCTGATGGACCGTGACCGTGAGCTCAAGGCAGTGAGAAGCCCAAAAAGAACTCTAGAGAGTTACAATGGCCATCACATAAGACCCATAAATGCTCCACTACTCATGAGCTTAAATGTGTGTGTGCGCACGCTCCACTACTCATGAGCTTAAACTGTGTGTGGCTAATTAAATCAAAACTTAGTACCGCCAATCTAAATACTCACATAGAGAGTCCCGCACTAACAAAGCATAAAAGGTTTAGAAATTGTAAAGGATGTAATGAAATTACTGTATAGAGTATAAATATAATTTAATAATATTAAGTATAAACATACAATATGAAAATGACATACAATATGAAAATGCTATTATAAACATCTCAAAATGCTATCATGAAACATATGTAAAGCCAAATAAATTATGTCAAAAAAAGAAACATGAAAGCAAAAAGCCAAATAAATTATGTCCAAAAGAAACATGAAAGCAAAGATTACATGTTCAAAATTACATGTTTAAAGATCTTCTGTAATCCCCACTGCTTCTGAATATCTGCGCAAATCTTCTTTCAATTGTGCCTGAGCTGCATCATGTTTAGATTTCTCTTCAAAAATAAGTCTTGCCTGATCAGGAACGCCAGCAAGTTTATTCTCCAAAGAAGCAATCATTTCTTTACCTTGAAGTTGTACGGATTTTTCAATATCAATAGATTGAACATTCACCCGTATCTTCCCTTCAACGTCTTGAATGATTAAAGCTTGCTCGTGATTCTTCCTCTCAAGATGAGAAATTTCTTCTTTCAGAGCTGCAATACGACCTTGGATGGTCATACTCTCATTAACATGAATCTTTAATTGATCTTGAAGAATTATATGCTCTTGTTCAAGTTTAGAAATTAATGAAGTTGTCAGAAAGGCTTGTTCTTGAGATGAAGCTAGCTGTTTTCTACACTCTAAGATCTCAAGGGCAATTGGAACATTCTCTACCGATGCCAAAGAAATTACTGAATCACGGAATCTGAGGAGAGAATCCCGTAAAGGAGATATGTTTATTCTGGCCATCTTGGCAGAGCTCTCCAAAATTTCTATAGCAACATCCAAATCCAACCATTGATCAGGATTTCTGAAGATATGGATTATTGCTAACAAAGAATGTTTCACCATAAGCATTTTGTGAATAGGGATCTTCGCAAAGGATGATATTTCAGAAGTAGTGGCTACAGAATCGGAACTAGCCGCACCGCTGCAAGGAGAAGTTCCTATAGCAAAAGAAGAAGGATATTCAATATATTATTATGAAATATATAGTCTTGAGTAAAGATACTCAGTGTATATATATACCTATCACTGGAATACGACTAACGGAAGGAGAAGTTCTCTGAATCATGGAAGGGCCCAATTCCACCATATCAGCAAAAGATGGTGCTCTAGCTTCCGTGCTTGAATCTCTGGTAGCCGGAGTTGGCAAGTCAGTAGTTTCTGTAGGAAATATGATTTCACGAGCCACTACTCTCTGCACTACCAATGGAATTGCGGGTGCTTTTGGTGAAGTTACCACAAGAGGGTTCATTGAAGAGATAGCACCTATTTCTGCAACTTGGACGCCTAAAAAGGGAGACGCAATGATTTTAAATAATAGTTGTTAAAATAAAAATATGCATATGAAAATTTCCTTTACCTGGTGAATACCCATATTCTCCATAATCTAAAAGATCCTCGTCATCTTTCTCAGCTGCAGGAGATTTAGCAAGAACATTGGCGCCAGGAAAAGTCTTAGCAATTGCAAGGGAAGATTCCATCTCAACTTCTTTCACAGCTGTTTCCTCTTCTTCGCCAATATCAACTTCACCTTCTTCAAAGTCATCATCTTTATCTTTACCACTATCGCTATCTCCGCTATCTTCGTATTGTGAAGATTCAGTTGTATTTGATGATGAAGCTGAACTTTCATCTTCCAAATTTTCTTCGTCAACTTCTTCAATAATAACCTGCTTCCCTTTGTAAGAAATGGGTTGGCTGCTCTCCGGTGCAGACTCTTGGACCATAGGGGAAGCAGATGCTTGACGGGTCACTTCTGAAGGAATAGGGGATGATGTTTGCAAACGCGTTCTTGATCTAGTCATCGGAGAAGATGGACTAGGACCAAGGGGTTGTGGAGGAGATATGGAAGTACCAATAGCTGGTCCTTCTTGAACCGCTGCAGTCTCTGCAGGAATTGGAGAAGATGTACCTACAACATCGTCTGCGGCTTGGTTTGAAGAGTCCCGACGAGATTTCTCAAATTCTCTCAGATCTCCGTGAGCAAACCAGCCATCCAAAGTATTGATGGGCTTGATTTCACGGATGGGATCTTCCAATGATATCTTCCTACAAATTTCTCCGGGATGAGATGCATGACTCTTTTCTGGAATATAGCCAATTCCGCTCTCTAAATTTCTGCCCTTCAGCCTGGGCAGATGAAGAAAGATAGAAGAATCCACTGGCAAGCATTTAGCAACCAGGTATGATTGGTGATCCCACCACGCATCCAGCTATATGATGTACAGACTATGCGATCATAGCTTGGAATTATGAAGAGGGATCCAACGCAACCATTCAGCAACTGTTTCCATATCATGGCCCAGTTAAGAGGACCAGTTCCATAGCAGCGCATTTTTCTGGTAACCAGCCCGCAGTCTTGTGGTACAGTTTGATCATAACCAAATTGATGAGCAAAGCAACTGGGGTAGTAAGGTTCTCTCCAGAATTCTGTCCCTTTCCGAAGATGCAAACTGTATGAGCGAATAGAAAAGAAGAAAGCTCTTTCTGCTGCAGTAAGTGTTTCGTTGTCCACTATATCTGTATCTTCGATGTAGCGATGTAGGCGGAACTGAAAGAAGTTTATCTGATCATCATCTCGAATTTTGTTGGCAACCCACTCATATGCTCTTTTTGCCATCGCTCTTTGCTGAAAGAACCAGAGTGGAAGGTGAGAAGGATGAGTATATGCTTGTTCCGGAGCTTCAAAAGTCCAGGGAAAATAAACTCCAAGCCACCCTGTAATATAATGCCAAGAAGTATGCGCAGACGAAGCTCCAAGAATTGGGTCTTTTATGTGGGTAGCTACTTCTCCAAGAGCCCTGTAGATAGAACATAATACGGGAGGAGCAAGAGAATATTTATGGCCCTCCGCTAAAGCACCAGCCACAACGAAGACACTGGGACGAACAGCATCTGCCCACTTGGAGCTGGGCAATACGACCAAGCTTAGCCAGTAAGCCAAGAACGCTGCAAGCTCTTCGAAAGAACTATATTCTGGCTTTCTTCTTATTGCATCTCGAAGCTTCGTTAGTTCTTTAGAGTGGCAGTCGCGAAACCTTCAAAGAAAATAAGGAGGTTAATATGCAGGAATGGCTAAATAGCAAGAATACAAGGAGGAAGATCAGTTGTTGGATTGGTAAATACCAGAGACCCCTAGAGAAATGTGCTAGCCATTGCAGAGGGGGAATTTTGTGGAAGTTGGAAAATTTGCCCATCTCTTTGAATAACTCTATAGTAGTCTCAGAGATGGAAGGCTTGCGATCTGGAGAAGATACGAAGGCCAATTCTCTGTTTGTCGGAATGAATTCATCATAGAATTTGCCTGTTATTGTGAGACCGGCTATGCGATGAAGGTCCCAAAGTGATATGCTCATTTCACCATAAGGAAGATGGAAGGAGTTGGTTGTAGGCGACCAGTATTCAAGGAAGCCTTTCAGAATATTGGGTTCCCTATAGAAGTATTTGGAGGTCACTTCTATTGCATCATAAAGGCCGATCTTTGCAAGAGTGCTCGTATGCTTCAGCAATATAGCCTCCGTCCATTCAGAATAGTATCGACGAGCAGTTAACATGCCTCTAATGCGAAATTCTGCCTGTCCCCAGAGTTGCTCTCGATCTCTGAAGCGCTGTCGCACCGTCTCATAAAAATGAGAAGGAAAGAGATCATGAGGACTGTGGAAAGGAGCTAAGAAGATCATGGGATGAGCTTCTCCTATCCTCTGTCGCGGTTTCTGAGTTCGGATAGTTCCCTCCAGGATTCGGGGCTCTCTTGAGGTCCATGATTCAGTATACATTAATCTCTCGCCATGGACGTAATCTTTGGACTCGCAGTTTAGCATGGACTGATGGCGATATACCTTGATGGGAATGATTGTCATGCCCTCCGCATGAGGATTATCAAACTTCATAATACCTTCGACAACTCGTACTGAGTCCCACGAGTTTTGAAGCCTCTTCTTCTTGTGTTCCTTGATCTTTTCTGCAAAATCTTTTGCCTTATTGCGGTGAGTTTTCTTTGGACGAGAAGCAGGAGGAGTATCTTCACGGAGAGGTGCTCTCTCACTATCAGTCCGAATATGAGCGGTGGTCTTCAACCATTCATCCCAGTCATACTCTGCCATGCTTAGGCGGACATTTGATATCTCCTAAAGAGATGGATCTATGGATGGGAGATGGAAGAGATTTGATACGGTCAGAAAAGTCAAAGGTTGGAAGAACAGGTTCTTTGAAGTAGCGGGATTTCTGGAAGTGGTCTTTGTCCGCTTAGCAGGAGGCTGATCAGAAGGAGAGTCAGAAGGAGTTACAAGACGAGCCGTTTGTTTAACACGAGCCATGAAAGTAAGATAAAGGAAGTAAGAAAGGAAGAAGAGAGAAAATGGCTAAGTGTTGGAAACAGTTCAAAAAAGAAAATTGGCTAAGTATAGAGTACTTTGCGCGGGGTCGCGCAAAGTATATAGTTTGCGCGGAAAAAAAACTTCAAGTTCAAAAGAAAGTCGCGCAAAGTGAAACAGTTTGCGCGGGGTCGCGCAAAGTGGAAGGTTTGCGCGGAAGAAAATCGCCAGAGCAGAGTTTCAGCAGAGAGAAGTTCGTAAAAATGACTAAGAAGTTGGACTATTTATAGCCTTTATGGCTGAGTACGGTACTCGACCGGAGCTTTGCGCGGGGTCGCGCAAACCCAGCATAAAACAATTGGTTGATCCTTTTTCTTTGATTTTTTTGAAAAAACAAAGAACGGATCAAGGGGGCATCTGTTGAGGCATAAAATAAACAAGGAAGTGAAGACGAGAAAAATCAAGAAATCAATTTGAAAGATCAAGAAATCAGCTTCAAGACCACTTTGCGCGGGTTCGCGCAAAGTGAAATGGTTGCGCCAGATCGCGTAAAGTGAACGGTTTGCGCGGGGGATTATGAAGACAGTTTGCGCGGGGACTGATGGTTTGCGCGAGACCGCGCAAAGTATATGACGGTGGGATAAAAAAGGTTGGTTGATTATTTTGTCCCACATCGACCAGAACAGAGATTTCCATTGAAGAAAATGTCTATAAATACCCCGTTCTTCCTCTCAAAAGGGGTTCGAAGATTTCAGAAGTGAAAGAAAGACGAAAGAGAAGACAGAAGGTGCCGAGTATTGGACTTCTGCACTTTGCGCGACCGTGCGAAAAGGAGTATTGGACTCCTGAAGTTTACGCAGACCTGCGCAAAGCGGCACTGGGTTGATATAGTTTGCGCGGACCCGCGCAAAGCATATCGTTTGCGCGGACCCGTGCAAACCGACTGCTGGGCAGTCTATAACAGCAATGGGCTGTTATGATGTCAGAATGGTTTGAGTCTTCAGATCTTCAAGTTCTTCTTGTTCAGGAGAAAAGGAAGAGTCATCGACGAAGAGACGTATTCCTCCTAAGTTTCAGGAGATGACCGAAATAGCACCGAAATGCTGCCGGAATCTTCGTTCTCTTGAAGATTGTTGATTGATTTATCTATTCTTCCTAAGTATTAGGAGATAATCAGAATAGCGCCGGAATGCTGTTAAAATTCCTATCTCCTTGAAGATTAGTTGATCAGATTATCAGCAATTCCCCCTAAGTCCTAGGAGATGACTGAAACTCCTGACAAAATGCTGCCGAATTTGCTATTTAGATCAAATCTTTAAACATTATTTGTATTGTTTGAACAATCTATCTTAGAATCAAGGGATATCAGAGGATGTAAATGAATTCAGAATCAATAAAGTGTGATGATTGTCTTTGTAATTATTCTGTTGTTATGTTCGAATAAGATGATTCTCCCAAATCAAACCTATATGTTTCCTTGTCGAAACACGGTCTCAAAAATGCTGGGGCAACATATCAAAGGGCGATGAAAAATATTTTTCAAGATATGATGCATAAACATGTCGAATGCTATGTTGATGACTTGGTGGTCAGGTCGGGAGATCATCAAGAACACCGCGAATATTTAGCATCAGTCTTCCGTCGTCTCAGAAAGAAGCAACTAAAGATGAACCCTGCTAAATGTGCATTTGGAGTATCTTCTGGTAAATTCCTCGGCTTTGTTGTACGACACTGAGGGATCGAGATTGATCCAGAAAAAATTAAGGCTATTCAAAATATGCCGCCACCAACGACGTTGAAGGAATTAAAAAGCTTACAAAGAAAATTGGCATACATTCACCGTTTCATTTCAAACCTCGTAGGAAGGTGTCAGCCATTTTCTCGGTTAATGAAGAAAGATACAGAATTTGTATGGGATCACGCCTGTCAAAATGCATTTGACTCAATCAAGGAATTATTGAAACAGGCGCCGGTGTTGACAGCTCGAGTGAAAGGTAAGCCACTTATCTTATATACATCAGCAGCTACAAATTCTTTGGGTGCTTTGTTAGCACAGGTAAACGAAGCCGGAAAAGAGACTGCTCTTTATTATCTAAGCCGAACATTGATGGGGGCAGAATGCAATTATTCCTCGATCGAAAAAGAGTGTTTGGCGCTGATATTCGCTGTACAAAAGTTGAGGCATTATTGTCTCTCCCATGATATAACTCTGATCTCAAGAGCAGATCCGATAAAATTTTTGATGACCAGGCCAATGTTGTCGGGAAGACTAGCCAAGTGGATGTTATTGCTATCAGAATATACTATTTCATATAAACCGGCGAAAGCAGTAAAAGGACAAGCTATGACAGACTTCCTCGCAGCACATCCTATAGCAGAAAGTGAGGAAATCAATGACGAATTTCCAGATGAACAGGTTATGTTGGCTGAATCTCAGAATCTTTGGCAAATGTATTTTGATGGTGCTGCTCGAATGTCGGGAGCGGGGGCAGGAATAATATTCATTACACCTCAAGGCGATTTATTGCCATATTCTTTCACATTGGGCACCGCATGCACAAACAATGAAGCTGAATACAGAGCTCTTATCATCGGAATGGAAATAGCCCAGCAAATGGAAATAAAATTATTGCATATCTTCGGAGATTCTAAATTGGTTATAAATCAGTTGACAACAGAATTCGAAGGAAAGAAGAACTTCTGCCCTATTATCGGAAGGCACAAAAGTTGCTTGAACAGTTTTGTCATGTGGAAATTAAACACATACCACGCTCTGAGAATGCAAAAGCGGACGCTTTAGCCGGTCTGACAGCAGCTCTGTCCTGCACAAATCGAAGTCCTCTTCAGGTAACTATAGAAGAAAGAAGATTCCTGCCATCTGCAGAGGTTATCGAAGAAACCGTTGAAATGTTTCCTATATCTTGTCTAGAAGTAATGATAGATGATTGACGTCAGCCTTTCGTTGATTATCTCAAGTATAATATCTTGCCAGAAGATAATGCACAAAGACAGCAGATTAAGCAGCGATCGGGCAAATTTGTCATATGCAGCGAAGTATTGTATAGAAAATCTTACAATGGAATGCTGCTGAGATGCTTAGACAAGCAAGAAGCAAACCAAATGCTGCGGGAGGCACATTCAGGTGAATGTGGAGCACATCAAGTCGGCCGGAATTTATGCCATAGAGTGCATCGAATGGGTTATTATTGGCCTACTATGTTCAAAGATGCGATAGAATATGCAAAGCGGTGTCATGAATGTCAAATACACGGAGATGTAATACATGTTCCCCCAGAAGACTTACATCAATCTGTTACTTCCTGGCCTTTCTCAGCTTGGGGACTCGATGTGATTGGTCCTATAAATCCCCCTTCATCTAAAGGAAAACAGTATATTCTGGCAGCAACAAACTATTTCTCCAAATGGACCGAAGCAATTGCCTTGCGCAGTGTTAAAGAGACAGACGTGGTCAATTTCATTCGACATGCTATAATATACCGTCATTGTATTCCGAAAAGATCGTCACTGATAATGGCACCCCTTTTAAAAATAGAGGCATGGAAAAGTTGTGTCAGAAGTTTGGCATCCAGCATTCGTTTTCAACACCTTACTATCCTCCGGCCAATGGATTAGCAGAAGCGTTTAACAAAACGATTATCAAAATAATCAAGAAAACGGTGACAGGCAACAAGCGTGATTGGGATGAAAAGTTACAAGAAGCATTGTGGGCCTACAGAACTACCCATCGTACAGCAACAGGGGCGACACCATATTCATTAATCTATGGTATAGAGGCAGTTATCCTAATTGAGATGCAGGTGGCATCACTCAGGATAGCAGTACATCAGTCTATAACAGATGATGAAAATGCAAAAATAAGGCTGAAAGAATTAGATTTGCTCGATGAGAAACGTCTTAAAGCTCAGCAACGGTTGCAGTCATATCAGGCCAGGATATCGGCTGCATTTGATAAACAGGTGAAATACCGCTCTTTCAAAAAAGGGGATATGGTGTTAATGCTGAAAAGACCTATAGTGATTACTCGCCGAACAGGGGGCAAGTTCGAGCCTAAATGGGACAGTCCATATGTGGTAAAAGAAGTATATTCCAATGGCGCATATAGAATCACAAATCAAGGGGGACAGAGTATCAGTATACTTGTCAACGCCCGTTTCATCAAAAGATACTATCCCTAAAGATAGACATGTGGATTTTGATTCAGAATATTATCGGCATAATGAATCTGTATCAAAAGGGGGCAAGGATGAATAAGATCATGTTCATATGTCAACAAAAGAAGCTGTGAAGAAAAATTCACAAGCGCGTCAATTATCAAGCATCAAATCCGAAAATATATATATGATCATCATCATCACCGAACAAGTTTGACAAAATTAATATCATCCTGAAGATTCTCTTGAAGATATTGACAAAATTGATATATATTGCTTTACAAAACATGGATCTTCTTGAAGATATTATTTCAGGTGGAAATATCTACTACTACTATACTGGCAATGATGATGATCATAGATATTATTGCCTTATAAGGATACACCAATCTCAGTTAAAGGGGCAGTATAGCCAAGTCAAATCCTAAAAGAGCCAAATTGAGCTAAATAAAAAAGATCAAGCTCTGAAAAAAAAATGCTCTCAAAGGATCAAGCTCTAAAAGAGCCGGCCAACTATACATAAGACCTATGAAGATCGCCATTCGGGCAGCGGCGAGGAGTCAGTGGCCCTAAAAAGCCCGCGAAGACCATCGTACGCACCCATGCGGGCAGCTGACGAAGTCAAGGATTCAAAGTCTAAAAAGGCCATAAATCCGCGAAGACTAGTCACTGTAACTCCCATGCCGTTTGTATAGTTTCCGGCAGCGCCACGGGGAATGGATGAAAATGCCCTCCTATGAATGGGCTCGACCTTGCAGATGAAGAAAACAGGGGCCGCAGTGTGAGCTTTATGCCAACCGTGCGTAAGACCCTCCAGATCTAGGGTTTGATTTCAGTAGTAACTCGTGAGGAAGGGCTTAAACCTACTCATTGATGGACTGGCGACCCTAGATTTGGTGCCCAAAGGTAGCCTTGCGAGCCCTGCGAACTCTAGAGAGTTACCGTGGCCAACCCTGTGCGTAAAACCAACAGTTCACCGCTCGGTAGCGTCAATGGGCCCCTCTGATGGACCTTGGCCGTGAGCTCAAGGCAGTGAAAAGCCCAAAAGCGAACTCTAGAGAGTTACAATGGCCATCACATAAGACCCATAAATGCTCCACTACTCATGAGCTTAAACTGTGTGTGTGCGCACGCTCCACTACTCATGAGCTTAAACTGTGTGTGGCTAATTAAATTGAAACTTAGTACCGCCAATTTAAATACTCACATAGAGAATCCCGCACTAACAAAGCATAAAAGGTTTAGAAATTGTAAAGGATGTAATGAAATTATTATATAAAGTATGAATATAATTTGATAATGTTAATATAAATGTCATCAACATGCAATGAGAAAATGCTATTATAAACATCTCAAAATGCTTTCATAAAAACATATGTGAAGCCAAATAAATTATGTCCGAAAAACATGAAAACAAAAATCACATGTTCAAAATTACATGTTTTAAAGATCTTCTGTAATCCCCACTGCTTCCGAATATCTGCGCAAATCTTCTTTCAACTGTGCCTGAGCTACATCATGTTTAGATTTTTCTTCAAGAATAATTTTAGCCTGATCAGGGACGCCAGCAAGTTTATTCTCCAGAGAAGCAATCATTCCTTTACTTTGAAGTTGCGCGGATTTTTCAATATTAATGGATTGAACATTTGCCTGTATCCTCTCTTCAACATCTTGAATAATTAAGGCTTTTTCATGATTCCTTCTCTCCAGTTGAGAGATTTCTTCCTTCAGGACTGCAATACGATCTTGGATAGTCTTATTTTCATCAATATGAATCTTTAATTGATCTTGAAGAATCATATGCTCTTGTTCAAGTTTAGAAATTGATGAAGCTGTCAGAAAGGCTTGTTCTTGAGATGCAGCCAGCTGCTTCTTGTACTCTAAAATCTCAGGGGCAATTGTAACATTCTCTACCGGCGCCAAAGAAATTACTGAATCACGAAACTTGAGGAGTGAATCACGCAAAGGAGATATGTTGATTCTAGCCATCTTGGCAGAGCTCTCCAAAATCTCTATAGTAACATCCAAATCCAACCATTGATCAGGATTTCTGAAGATATGGATTATTGCTAACAAGGAATGTTTCACCATAAGCATTTTATGAACAGGGATTTTTGCAAAGGATGACAATTCAGAAGTAGTGGCCACAGAATCAGAACTGTCCGCACCACTGCAAGGATGAGTTCCTATAGCAAAAGAAGAAAGATATTCAAAATATTATTATGAAATATGTAGTAATGAATAAAGATAATCAGTGCATGTATATGTACCTGTCACCGGAATATGACTAACAGAGGCAGAAGCTCTCTGAGTCATGGAAAGACCAAGTTCCACCATATCAACAAAAGATGGTGCTCTAGCTTCTGTGCTTGAATCTCTGGTAGCTGGAGTTGGCAAGTCTGTAGTTTCTGTTGGAAATATGATTTCACGAGCCACTACTCTCTGTACTACCAATGGAACTACATGTGATCTTGGTGAAGTTACCACAAGAGGGCTCGCTGAAGAGACAACACCTATTTCTGCAACTTGAGCACCTAAAAAAGGAGACACAATGAAAGGGAGACATAATAAGAAAATAATAAGTTGTTAAAATATAGATAGATATATGCATGTGGAAACTAAATCTCCTTTACCTGATGAATACCCATATTCGCCATAATCTAAAAGTTCCTCTTCATTTTCCTCAGCTGTAGGAGATTTAGCAGGATCATTTACACCGAGAAGAGTCTTAACGATTGCAAGGGAGGATTCCATCTCGACCTCTTTCGCAGCTGTTTCCTCATCTCCGTCAATGTCAACTTCGCCTTCTTCAAAGTCATCATCTTTATCTTCACAGCTGTCGCTATCCTCGCTGTCTTCATATTGTGAAGATTCAGTAGTATCTGACGATGAAGCTGAACTCTTATCTTCTAAAATTTCTTCATCAGCTTCTTCAATGACAACTTGCTTCCCTTTGTAAGAAACGGGTTGGCTGCTCTCCGGAACAGGCTCTTGGATTGTAGGGGAAGCGGATGCTTGGCGGGTCCTTTCTGGAAGAATAGGGGATGATGTTTGCAAACACGTTTTTGATCTAGTCATTGGGGAAGATGGACTAGGACCAAGGGGTTGTGGAGGAGATATGGAAGTACCAACAGCTGATCCTTCTTGAGCCACTGCAGTCTCTGCAAGAATTGGAGAAGATGTACCTTCAGCATCGTTTGCGGCTTGATTTGAGAAGTCCCGACGAGTTTTCTCGAATTCTCTCAGAACTCCGTGAGCAAACCAGCCATCCAAAGTGTTAATAGGCTTGATTTCACGGATAGGGTCTTCCAATGATATCTTCCTACAAATTTCTCCAGGATGAGACGCATGACTCTTTTCTGGAACATAGTCGATTCCGCTCTCTAAATTTTTGCCCTTCAGCCTGGGCGGATGAAGAAAAATAGAAGAATCCACTGGCAAGCATTTAGTGACCAAGTATGATTGGTGATCCCACCATCGCATCTAGCTATATGATGTACGGACTATGCGATTACAGCTTGGAATTATGAAAAGAGATCCGACGCAGCCATTCAGCAGTTGTTTCCATATCATGGCCCAGTGAAGAGGACTAGTTCCATAACAGCGCATTTTTCTAGTAACCAACCCGCAGTCTTGAGGCACGGTTTGATCATAACCAAATTGACGATCAAAGCGACTGGGGTAGTAAGGTTCTCTCCAAAATTCTGTTCCTTCCCGAAGAGGTAAACTGCATGAGCGAATAGAAAAGAAGAAAGCTCTCTCTGCTGCAGTAAGCGTTTCTTGGTCCACCATATTTGTATCTTCAGTGTAGCAATAAAGGCGGAACTGAAAGAAGTTTATCTGGTCGTCATCTCGAATTTTATTGGCAACCCATGCTCTTTTTGCCATCGCTCTTTGCTGAAAGAACCAGAGTGGAAGGTGAGAAGGATGAGTATATGCTTGCTCTGGAGCTTCAAAAGTCCAAGGAAAATAAACTCCAAGCCACCCCGTAATATAATGCCAAGAAGTATGTGCAGACGAAGCTCCAAGAGTAGGGTCTTTTACGTGGGTAACTACTTCTCCAAGAGCCCTATAAATAGAACATAATACTGGAGGAGCAAGAGAGTATTTATAGCCTTCCGCTAAAGCACCAACTACAGTGAAGACAGTGGGACGAACAGCATCTGCCCATTTAGAGCTAGGCAATACGACCAAACTCAGCCAATAGGCTAAGAAAGCTGTAAGTTCTCCGAAGGAGCTATATTCTGGTCTCCCCTTCATTGCGGCTCGAAGCTTTGTCAGTTCATTGGAGTGACAGTCACGAAATCTTCAAAGAAAAATAAAGAGAGAGGGTGAATATGCAGAAATCGCCAATATAAGAAGAAAGTTGATTATCAGACTGATAAATACCTGAGGCCTCTGGAAAAATGTGCCAGCCACTGCAAAGGGGGGATCTTGTGGAAACTGGGAAATTTACTCATCTCCTTGAACAGTTCGATAGTGGTTTCAAAGATCGAAGGTTTGCGATCAGGAGAGGATACAAAGGCCAGTTCCCTATTGGTTGGAATAAATTCATCGTAGAATTTACCTGTTATAGGAAGACCGGCTATGCGATGAAGATCCCAAAGTGTTATGCTCATTTCACCAAAGGGCAAGTGGAAGGAGTTGGTTGTGGGCGACCAGTATTAAAGGAAACCTTTCAATACAGTAGGTTCCCTACAGAAGTATTTAGATGTCACTTCTATAGCATCATAAAGACCGACTTTTGCAAGTGCGCTCGTATGCTTCAGTAAAATATTCTAAAACCGTTCGATATCCCAAAACATGTTGGAACTCTTCGATCGTCATTTTGCAATTTGGATTGTTAGTCTTTCCAAATCGCCCAATCCAACGGAGACGCTCTTAACTCCATCATTTGATGTTGGATTGTGTCGATGTTTGGTCATCTGAAAGGTAATTTATTGCTCTCTCATTCCTAATTCAAATCATTGTATTATGAGACCATTTGGGCATCCGTAAGTGGGATTGCAGTCGTGGGCCCTGAATTTTTTCTTCATCTCCTTGTCTAATAGTAACCTTCATAACTCTCTCTTCAATGGTCGAATTTAGACTATTTTGAGCTCATTGGAATGGTAACTTGACAAACTTCCAAATGGGACCAGAATTGGAGAATTCTGAGACCGTTCAATATCCCAAAAGCACATTGCAACTCTTCGTTGTCATTTTGCAATTTGGATTGTTAGCCTATCCAAATCGTCCGATCCAACGGAGACGCTCATAACTCCATCGTTTGATGTCGGATTGGGTCGATGTTTGGTCATCTGAAAGGTAATTTATTGCTCTTTCATTCCTAATTCAAATAGAAGTATTCCAAGACCATTTGGGCATCCGTAAGTGGGGCCTGAATTTTTCCTTCATCTCCTTGTCCAATAGTAACCTTCATAACTCTCTCTTCAATGGTCGAATTTAGACTATTTTAAGCTCATTGGAATGGTAACTTGACAAGCTTCCAAATGGGACCAGAATTGGAGAATTTTGAGACCGTTCCATATCCCAAAACAAGTTGGAACTCTTCGATCGTCATTATGCAATTTGAATTGTTAGTCTTTCTAAATCACCCGATCCAACGGGGACGCTCATAACTCCATCGTTTGATGTCGGATTGGGTCGATGTTTGGAGATCTGAAAGGTAATTTATTGTTCTTTCATTCCTAATTCAAATCGTTGTATTCCGAGACCATTTGGGCATCCGTAAGTTGGTCTTGAATTTTTCCTTCATCTCCTTGTCCAATAGTAACCTTCATAACTCTCTCTTCAATAGTCGAATTTAGACTATTTTGAGCTCATTGGAATGGTAACTTGATAAGCTTCCAAATGGGACTAGAATTGGATAATTCTGAGACCGTTCGATATTCCAAAAGTACGTTGGAACTCTTCGATCGTCATGTTACAATTTGGATTGTTAGTCTTTCCAAATCGCCCAATCCAACGGAGACGCTCATAATTCCATCGTTTGATGTCGGATTGGGTCGATGTTTTGTCATCTGAAAGGTAATTTATTGCTCTTTCATTCCAAATTCAAATCTTCGTATTCCGAGACCATTCGGGCAACCGTAAGTGGGTCCTGAATTTTTCCTTCATCTCCTTGTCCAATAGTAACCACCATAACTCTCTCTTCAATGGTCGAATTTATACTATTTTGATGTCATTGGATTGGTAACTTGACAAGCTTCCAAATGGGACCAGAATTGAAGAATTCTGAGACCGTTCGATATCCCAAAAGCACGTTGGAACTCTTCGATCGTCATTTTGCAAGTTGGATTGTTAGTCTTTCCAAATCGCACGATCCAATGGAGACGCTCAAAACACCATCTTTTGATGTCGGATTGGGTCGATGTTTGGTCATCTGAAAGGTAATTTATTGCTCTTTCATTCCTAATTCAAATCGTCGTATTCCGAACCATTTGGGCATCCATAAGTGGGTCCTGAATTTTTCCTTCATCTCCTTGTCCAATAGTAACCTTCATAACTCTCTCTTCAATGGTCGAATTTAGACTATTTTGAGCTCATTGGAATGGTAACTTGACAAGCTTCCAAATGGATCAGAAATGGAGAATTCTGAGACCGTTCGATATCCCAAAACATGTTGGAACTCTTCGATCGTCATTTTGCAATTTGGATTATTAGTCCTTCCAAATCAACCGATCCAACGGAGACGCTCATAACTCCATCGTTTCATGTTGGATTGTGTCGATGTTTGGTCATCTTAAAGGTAATTTATTGTTCTTTCATTCCTAATTCAAATAGTCATATTTCGAGACCATTTGGGCATCCGTAAGTGGGTCCTGAATTTTTCCTTCATCTCCTTGTCCAATAGTAACTTTCATAACTGTCCCTTCAATGGTCGAATTTAGACTATTTTGAACTCATTGGAATGGTAACTAGACAAGCTTCCAAATAGGACCAGAATTGGATAATTCTGAAGCCGTTCGATGCCCCAAAAGCAAGTTGGAATTCTTCAATCTTCATTTTGCAATTTAGATTGTTAGTCTTTCCAAATCGCCCGATCCAACGGAGAGGCTCATAACTCCATCGTTTGATGTCGGATTGGGTCGATGTTTGGTCATCTGAAAGGTAATTTATTGTTCTTTCATTCCTAATTCAAATCGTTGTATTCCGAGACCATTTGGGCATCCGTAAGTGGGATTGCAGTCATGGGCCCTGAATTTTTTCTTCATCTCCTTTTCTAATAGTAACCTTCTTAACTCTCTCTTCAATGGTCGAATTTAGACTATTTTGAGCTCACTGGAATGGTAACTTGACAAACTTCCAAATGGGACCAGAATTGGAGAATTCTGAGACCGTGCAATATCCCAAAAGCACATTGCAACTCTTCGTTGTCATTTTGCAATTTGGATTGTTAGCCTTTCCAAATCGCCCGATCCAACGGAGACGCTCAAAACTCCATCGTTTAATGTCGGATTGGGTCGATGTTTGGTCATCTGAAAGGTAATTTATTGCTCTTTCATTCCTAATTCAAACAGTCGTATTCCGAGACCATTTGGGCATCCGTAAGTGGGTCCTGCATTTTTCCTTCATCTCCTTGTCCAATAATAACCTTCATAAATCTCTCTTCAATGGTCAAATTTAAATTATTTTGAGCTCATTGGAATGGTAACTTGACAACCTTCCAAATGGGACCAGAATTGGAGAATTCTGAGACCGTTCAATATCTAAAAAGCACATTGCAACTCTTCGATCGTCATTTTGGAATTTGGATTGTTAGCCTTTCCAAATTGCCCGATCCAACGGAGACGCTCATTACTCCATCGTTTGATGTCGGATTAGGTCGATGTTTGGTCATCTGAAAGGTAATTTATTGCTCTTTCATTCCTAATTCAAATAGTCGTATTCCGAGACCATTTGGGCATCCATAAGTGGGTCCTTAATTTTTCCTTCATCTCCTTGTCCAATAGTAACCTTCATAACTCTCTCTTCAATGGTCAAATTTAGACTATTTTGAGCTCATTGGAATGGTAACTTGACAAGCTTCCAAATGGGACCAGAATTGGATTATTCTGGGACCGTTCGATATCCCAAAAGCACATTGGAACTCTTCGATCGTCATTTTGCAATTTGGATTGTTAGTCTTTCCAAATCGCCCGATCCAACGGAGACGCTCATAACTCCATCCTTTGATGTCGGATTGGGTCGATGTTTGGTCATCTGAAAGGTAATTTATTGCACTTTCATTCCTAATTCAAATCGTCGTATTCCGAGACCATTTGGGCATCCGTAAGTGGGTCCTGAATTTTTCCTTCATCTCCGTGTGCAATAGTAACCTTCATAACTCTCTCTTCAATGGTCGAATTTAGACTATTTTGAGCTCATTAGAATGGTAACTTGACAAGCTTCCAAATGGGACCAGAATTGGATAATTCTGAGACCGTTCGATATCCCAAAAGCACATTGGAACTCTTCGAACGTCATTTTGCAATTTGGATTGTTAGTCTTTCCAAATCGCCAGATCCAACGGAGACGCTCATAACTCCATCGTTTGATGTCGGATTAGGTCGATGTTTGGTCATCTGAAAGGTAATTTATGGCTCTTTCATTCCTAATTCAAATCATCGTATTCCGAGACCATTTGGGCACCCGTAAGTGGGTCCTGAATTGTTCCTTCATCTCCTTGTCCAATAGTAACCTTCATAACTCTCTCTTCAATGGTCGAATTTAGACTATTTTGAGCTCATTGGAATGGTAACTGGCAAGCTTCCAAATGGGACCAGAATTGGATAATTCTGAGACCGTTCGATATCCCAAAAGCACATTGGAACTCTTCAATCGTCATTTTACAATTTGGATTGTTTGTCTTTCCAAATCGCACGATCCAATGGAGACGCTCATAACTCCATCGTTAGATGTCGGATTGGGTCGATGTTTGGTCATCTGAAAGGTAATTTATAGCTCTTTCATTCCTAATTCAAATCGTCGTATTCTAAGACCATTTGGACATCCGTAAGTGGGTCCTGAATTTTTCCTTCATCTCCTTGTCCAATAGTAACCTTCATAACTCTCTCTTCAATGGTCGAATTTAGACTATTTTGAGCTCATTGGAATGGTAACGTGACAAGCTTCCACATGGTACCAGAATTGAAGAATGCTGAGACCGTTCCATATCCCAAAAGCACATTGTAACTCTTCGATCGTCATTTTGCAATTTGGATTGTTAGGCTTTCCAAATCGCCCGATCCAACGGAGACGCTCATAACTCCATTGTTTGATGTCGGATTGGGTCGATGTTTGGTCATCTGAAAGGTAATTTATTGCTCTTTCATTCCTAATTCAAATAGTAGTATTCCGAGACCATTTGCGCATCCGTAAGTGGGTCCTGAATTTTTCCTTCATCTCCTTGTCCAATAGTAACCATCATAACTCTCTCTTCAATGGTCGAATTTCGACTATTTTGAGCTCATTGGAATGGTAACTTGACAAGCTTCCAAATGGGACCAGAATTGGAAAATTCTGAGGCCGTTCGTTATCCCAAAAGTACATTGGAACTCTTCGATCGTCATTTTACAATTTGGATTGTTAGTCTTTCTAAATCGCCCGATCCAACGGAGACGCTCATAACTCCATCATTTGATGTTGGATTGGGTCGATGTTTGGTCATCTGAAAGGTAAATTATTGCTCATTCATTCCTAATTCAAATCGTCGTATTCCAATACCATTTGGGCATCCGTAAGTGGGTCCTGAATTTTTCCTTCATCTCCTTGTCCAATAGTAACTTTCATAACTGTCTCTTCAATGGTCGAATTTAGACTATTTTGACCTCATTGGAATGGTAACTTAACAAGCTTCCAAATAGGACCAGAATTAGATAATTCTGAAACCGTTCGATATCCCAAAAGCAAGTTGGAATTCTTCAATCTTCATTTTGCAATTTAGATTGCTAGTCTTTACAAATCACCTGATCCAACGGAGACGCTCATAACTCCATCATTTGATGTCGGATTGGGTCGATGTTTGGTCATCTGAAAGGTAATTTATGGCTCTTTCATTCTTAATTCAAACAGTCGTATTCCGAGACCATTTGGGCATCCGTAAGTGGGTCCTGCATTTTTCCTTCGTCTCCTTATCCATTAGTAACCTTCATAAATCTCTCTCCAATGGTCAAATTTAGATTATTTTGAGCTCATTGGAATGGTAACTTGACAAGCTTCCAAATGGGACCAAAATTGGATAATTCAGAAACCGTTCGATATCCCAAAAGCACGTTGGAACTCTTCCATCGTTATTTTGTAATTTTGTTTGTTAGTCTTTCCAAATCGCCCGATCCAACGGATACGGTCATAACTCCAACGTTTCATGTCGGATTGGGCCGATGTTTGGTCATCTGAAAGGTAACTTATTGATCTTTCATTCCTAATTCAAATTGTCGTACTCAGACACCATTTGGGCATCCGTAAGTGGGTCCTGAATTTTTCCTTCATCTCCTTGTCCAATAGTAACCTTCATAACTCTCTCTTCAATAGTCGAATTTAGACCACTTTAAGCACATTGGAATGGTAACTTGACAAGCTTCCAAATGGGACCAGCATTGGAGAATTCTAAGACCGTTCGATATCCCAAAACATGTTGGAACTCTTCGATCGCCATTTTGCAATTTGGATTGTTAGTCTTTCCAAATCGCCCAATCCAACGGAGACGCTCTTAACTCCATCGTTTGATGTTGGATTGTGTCGATGTTTGGTCATCTGAAAGGTAATTTGTTGCTCTCTCATTCCTAATTCAAATCGTTGTATTCCGAGACCATTTGGGCATCCGTAAGTGGGATCGCAGTCGTAGGTGCGGAATTTTTCCTTCTTCTCCTTGTCCAACAGTAACCTTCATAACTCTCTCTTCAATGGTCGAGTTTAGACTATTTTGAGCTCATTGGAATGATAACTTGACAAGCTTCCAAATGGGACCAGAATTGGATAATTCTGAAACCGTTCAATATCCCAAAAGCACGTTCGAACTCTTCGATCGTCATTTTGCAATTGGAATGTTAGTCTTTCCAAATCACCTGATCCAACGGAGACGCTCATAACTTTATCATTTGATGTCGGATTGGGTCGATGTTTGGTCATTTGAAAGGTAATTTATGACTCTTCCATTCCTAATTCAAATCGTCGTATTCCGAGACCATTTGGGCATCCGTAAGTGGGTCCTGAATTGTTCCTTCATCTCCTTGTCCAATAGTAACCTTCATAACTCTCTCTTCAATGGTCGAATTTAGGCTATTTTGAGCTCATTTGAATGGTAACTTGACAAGCTTCCAAATGGGACCAGAATTGGATAATTCTGAGACCGTTCGTTATCCCAAAAGCACATTGGAACTCTTCGATCATCATTTTGGAATTTGGATTGTTAGTCTTTCCAAATCGCCCGATCCAACGGAGACGCTCATAACTCCATTGTTCGATGTCGGATTGGGTCGACCTTTGGTCATCTGAAAGGTAATTTTTGGCTCTTCCATTCCTAATTCAAATCGTCGTAATCCGAGAACATTTGGGCATCCGTAAGAGGGTCCTGAATTTTTCCTTCATCTCCTTGTCCAATAGTAACCTTCATAACTCTCTCTTCAATGGTCAAATTTAGACTATTTTGAGCTCATTGGAAAGGTAACTTGACAAACTTCCAAATGGGAACAGAATTGGATAATTCTGAGACCGTTCGATATCCCAAAAGCACATTGGAACTCTTCAATCGTCATTTTACAATTTGGATTGTTAGTCTTTCCAAATCGCCCGATCCAACGGAGACGCTCATAACTCCATCGTTAGATGTCGGATTGGGTCAATGTTTGGTCATCTGAAAGGTAATTTATTGCATTTTCATTCCTAATTCAAATCGTCGTATTCTGAGACTATTTGAGCATCCGTAAGTGGGTCCTGAATTTTTCCTTCATCTCCTTATCTAATAGTAACCTTCATAACTCTCTCTTCAAGAGTCGAATTTAGACTATTTTCAGCTCATTGGAATGGTAACTTGACAAGCATCCAAATGGGACTAGAATTGGATAATTCTGAGACTGTTCGATATCCCAAAAGCACGTTGGAACTCTTCGATCGTCATTTTGCAATTTGGATTGTTAGTCTTTCCAAATCGCCCGATCCAACGGAGTCGCTCATAACTCCATCGTTTGATGTCATATTAGGTCGATGTTTGGTCATCTGAAAGGTAATTTATTGCTCTTTCATTCCTAATTCAAATAGTCGTATTCCGAGACCATTTGGACATCCGTAAGTGGGTCCAGAATTTTTCCTTCATCTCCTTGTCCAATAGTAACCTTCATAACTCTCTCTTCAATGGTCGAATTTAGACTATTTTGAGCTCATTGGAATGGTAACTTGACAAGCTTCCAAATGGGACTAGAATTGGATAATTCTGAGACCGGTCGATATCCCAAAAGCACGTTGGAACTCTTCGATCGTCATTTTGCAATTTGGATTATTAGTCTTTCCAAATCGCCCGATCCAACGGAGATGCTCATGACTACATCGTTTGATGTCGGATTGGGTCGATGTTTGGTCATCTGAAAGGTAATTTATTGCTCTTTCATTCCTAATACAAATAGTCGTATTCCGAGACCATTTGGGCATCCATAAGTGGGTCCTGAATTTTTCCTTCATCTCATTGTCCAATAGTAACCTTCATAACTCTCTCTTCAATGGTCGAATTTAGACTATTTTGAGCTCATTGGAATGGTAACTTAACAAGCTTCCAAATGTGACCAGAATTGGATAATTCTGAGACCGTTCGATATCCCAAAAGCACATTGGAACTCTTCGATCGTCATTTTGCAATTTGGATTGTTAGTCTTTCCAAATCGCCCGATCCAACGGAGATGCTCATGACTACATCGTTTGATGTCGGATTGGGTCAATGTTTGGTCATCTGAAAGGTAATTTATTGGCCTTTCAATCCTAATTCAAATCGTCGTATTTCGAGCCCATTTTGGCATCCGTAAGTGGGACCTGAATTTTTCCTTCATTTCCCTGTCCAATAGTAACCTTCATAACTCTCTCCTCAATTGTCGAATTTAGACTATTTTGAGCACATTGGAATGGTAACTTGACAAGCTTCCAAATGGGACCAGAATTGGATAATTCTGAGACCGTTCGATATCCCAAAAGCACATTGGAACTCTTCGATTGTCATTTTGGAATTTGGATTGTTAGTCTTTCCAAATCGCCCGATCCAACGGAGACGCTCAATAACTCCATCGTTTGATGTCGAATTGGGTCGATGTTTGGTCATTCGAAAGGTAATTTTTGGCTCTTCCATTCCTAATTCAAATCGTCGTAATCTGAGACCAGTTGGGCATCCGTAAGTGGGTCCTGAATTTTTCCTTCATCTCCTTGTCCAATAGTAACCTTCATAACTCTCTCTTTAATGGTCGAATTTAGACTAGTTTGAGCTCATTGGAAAGGTAACTTGGCAAGCTTCCAAATGGGACCAGAATTGGATAATTCTGAGACCGTTCGATATCCCAAATGCACATTGGATCTCTTCGATCGTCATTTTGCAATTTGGATTGGTAGTATTTCCAAATCGCACGATCCAACGGAGACGCTCATAACTCCATCGTTAGATGTCGGATTGGGTCAATGTTTGGTCATCTGAAAGGTAATTTATTGCATTTTCATTCCTAATTCAAATCGTTGTATTCTGAGACCATTTGGGCATCCGTAAGTGGGTCCTGAATTTTTCTTTCATTTCCTTGTCCAACAGTAACATTCCTAACTCTCTCTTCAATGGTCAAATTTAGAATATTTTGAGCTCATTGGAATGGTAACTTGGCAAGCTTCCAAATGGGACTAGAATTGGATAATTCTATGACCGTTCGATATCCCAAAAGCAAGTTGGAACTCTTCGATCGTCATTTTACAATTTGGATGGTTAGTCTTTCCAAATCGCCCGATCCAACGGAGACGCTCATAACTCCATCGTTTGATGTCGTATTGGGTCGATGTTTGGTCATCTGAAAGGTAATTTATTGCTCTTTCATTCCTAATTCAAATCGTCGTGTTCTGAGACCATTTGAGCATCCGTAAGTGGGTCCTGAATTTTTCCTTCATCTCCTTGTCCATTAGTAACCTTCATAACTCTCTCTTCAATCGTCGAATTTAGACAATTTTGAGCTCATTCGAATGGTAACTTGACAAGCTTCCAAATGGGACCAGAAATGGATAATTCTGAGACCGTTCGATATCCAAAAGGTACATTGGAACTCTTCGATCGTCATTTTGCAATTTGGATTGTTAGTCTTTCCAAATCGCCCGATCCAACGGAGACGCTCATAACTCCATCATTTGATGTCGGATTGGGTCGATTTTTGGTCATCTGAAAGGTAATTTATTGCTCTTTCATTCTTAATTCAAATCATCGTATCCGAGACCATTTGGGCATCCGTAAGTGGGTCCTGAATTTTTCCTTCATTTCCTTCTCCAATAGTAACCTTCATAACTCACTCTTCAATCGTCGAATTTAGAGTATTTTGAGCTCATTGGAATGGTAACTTGACAAGCTTCCAAATGGGATCAGAATTGGATAATTCTGTAACCGTTCGATATGCCAAAGGCACATTGGAACTATTCGATCGTCATTTTGCAATTTGAATAGTTAGTCTTTCCAAATCGCCTGATCCAACGAAGACGCTCATAACTCCATCGTTTGATGTCGGATTGGGTCGATGTTTGGTCATCTGGTAATTTATTGCTCTTTCATTCCTAATTCAAATCGTCGTATTCCGAGACCATTTGAGCATCCGTAAGTGGGTCCTGAATTTTTCCTTCATCTCCTTGTCCAATAGTAACCTTCATAACTCTCTCTTCAATAGTCGAATTTAGACTATTTTGAGCTCATTGGAAGGGTAACTTGACAAGATTCCAAATGGTACCAGAATTGGATAAGTCTGAGACCGTTCAATATCCCAAAAGCACATTGGAACTCTTCGATTATCATTTTACAATTTGGATTGTTAGTCTTTCCAAATCGCCCGATCCAACGGAGACGCTCATAACTCCATCGTTTGATGTCGGATTGGGTTGATGTTTGGTCATCTGAAAGGTAATTTATTGCTCTTTCATTCCTAATTCAAATAGTCGTATTCCAAGACCATTTCGGTATCCGTAAGTGGGTCCTGAATTTTTCCTTCATCTCCTTGTCCAATAGTAACCTTCATAACACTCTCTTCAGTAGTCGAATTTAGACTATTTTGAGCTCATTGGAATGGTAACTTGACAAGCTTCCAAATGGGACCAGAATTGGATAATTTAAAGACTGTTCGATATCCCAAAAGCACATTGGAACTCTTCAATCATCATTTTCCAATTTGGATTGTTAGTCTTTCCAAATCGCCCGATCCAACGGAGACGCTCATAACTCCATCGTTTGATATCGGATTGGGTCGATGTTTGGTCATCTGGTAATTTATTGCTCTTAAATTCCTAATTCAAATCGTCGTATCTGAGACCATTTGGCCATCCGTAAGTGGGTCCTGAATTTTTGTTTCATTTCCTTCTCCAATAGTAACCTTCATAACTCTCTCTTCAATCGTCGAATTTAGAATATTTTGAGCTCATTGGAATGGTAACATGACAAGCGTCCAAATGGGACCAGAATTGGATATTCTGAGACCGTTCGATATCCCAAAGGCACATTGGAACTATTTGATCGTCATTTTGCAATTTGGATTTTTAGTCTTTCCAAATCGCCCGATCCAAGGGAGACTCTCATAACTCCATCGTTTGATGTCGGATTGGGTCGATGTTTGGTCATCTGATAATTTATTGCTCTTTCATTCCTAATTCAAATCGTCGTATTCCGAGACCATTTGAGCATCCGTAAGTGGGTCCTGAATTTTTCCTTCATCTCCTTGTCCAATAGTAACCTTCATAACTCTCTCTTCAATAGTCGAATTTAGACTATTTTGAGCTCATTGGAATGGTAACTTGACAAGCTTCCAAATGGGACCAGGATTGGATAATTTTAAGACCGTTCGATATCCCAAAAGCACATTGGAACTCTTCGATCGTCATTTTACGATTTGGATTGTTAGTCTTTCCAAATTGCCGGATCCAACGGAGAGGCTCATAACTCCATCGTTTGATGTCGGATTGGGTCGATGTTTGGTCATCTGAAAGGTAATTTATTGCCCTTTCAATCCTAATTCAAATCGTCGTATTCCGAGACCATTTGGGCATCCGTAAGTGGGTCCTGAATTTTACTTTCACTTCCTTGTCCAATAGTAACCTTCATAACTCTCTCTTTAATGGTCGAATTTAGACTATTTTGAGCACATTGGAATGGTAACTTGACAAGCTTCCAAATGGGACTAGATATGGATAATTTTGAGACCGTTCGATATCCCAAAAGCACGTTGGAACTCTTCGATCGTCCTTTTGCAATTTGGATTGTTAGTCTTTCCAAATCGCCCGATCTAACGAAGACGCTCATAACTCCATAGTTTGATGTCGGATTGGGTCGATGTTTGGTCATCTAAAAGGTAATTTATTGTTCTTTCATTCCTAATTCAAATAGTCGTATTCCGAGACCGTTTCGGCATCCGTAAGTGGTTCCTGAATTTTTCCTTCATCTCCTTGTCCAATGGTAACCATCTTAACTCTCTCTTCAAAGGTCGAATTTAGACTATTTTGAGCTCATTGGAATGGTAACTTGACAAGCTTCCAAATGGGACCAGAATTGGAAAATTCTGAGACCGTTCAATATCCGAAAAGCACATTGGAACTCTTCGATCATCATTTTACAATTTGGATTGTTAGTCTTTCCAAATCGCCCGATCCAACGGAGACGCTCATAACTCCTTCATTTGATGTCGGATTGGGTCGATGTTTGGTCATCTGAAAGGTAATTTATTGCCCTATCAATCCTAATTCAAATCGTCGTATTTCGAGACCATTTCGGCATCCGTAAATGGGTCCTGAATTTTTCCTTCATTTCCTTGTCCAATAGTAACCATCATAACTCTCTCTTCAATGGTCGAATTTAGACTATTTTGAGATCATTGGAATGGTAACTTGACAAGCTTCCAAATGGGACTAGAATTGGATAATTCTGAGACCGTTCGATATCCCAAAAGCACGTTGGAACTCTTCGATCGTCATTTTACAATTTGGATTGTTAGTATTTCTAAATCGCCCGATCCAACGGAGACGCTCATAACTCCATCGTTTGATGTCGGATTGGGTCAATGTTTGGTCATCTGAAAGGTAATTTATTGCTCTTTCATTCCTAATTCAAATCGTCATATTCTGAGACCATTTGGGCATCCGTAAGTGGGTACTGAATTTTTCCTTCATCTCCTTCTCGAATAGTAACCTTCATAACTCTCTCTTCAATCCTTGAATTTAGACTATTTTGAGATTATTGGAATGATAACTTGACAAGCTTCCAAATGGGACCAGAATTGGATAATTCTGAGACCGTTCGATATCCCAAAGGCACAGTGGAACTCTTCGATCGTCATTTTGCAATTTGGATTATTAGTCTTTCCAAATCGCCCGATCCAACAGAGACGCTCATAACTCCCTCGTTTGATGTCAGATTCGTTCGATGTTTGGTCATCTGAAAGGTAATTTATTGCCCTTTCAATCCTAATTCAAATCGTCGTATTCTGAGACCTTTTGGGTATCCGTAAGTGGGTCCTGAATTTTTCCTTCATTTCCTTGTCCAATAGTAACCTTCATAACACTCTCTTCAATGATCGAATATAGACTATTTTGAGCTCATTGGAATGGTAACTTGACAAGCTTCCAAATGGGAGCAGAATTGGATAATTCTGAGACCGTTCAATATCCGAAAAGCACGTTGGAATTCTTCGATCGTCATTTTGCAATTTGGATTGTAAGTCTTTCAAAATCGCCCGATCAATCGGAGACGCTCATAACTCCTTCGTTTGATGTCGGATTGGGTCAATGTTTGGTCATCTGAAAGGTAATTTATTGACCTTTCAATCCTAATTCAAATCGTCATATTCTAAGACCATTTGGGCATCCGTAAATGGGTCATGAATTTTTCCTTCATTTTCTTGTCCAATAGTTACCATCATAACTCTCTCTTCAATGGTCGAATTTAGACTATTTGGTGATCATTGGAATGGTCACTTGACAAGCTTCCAAATGGGAATAGAATTGGATAATTCTGAGACCGTTCGATATCCCAAAAGCACATTGGAACTCTTCGATCGGCATTTTACAATTTAGATTGTTAGCCTTTCCAAATCGCCCGATCCAACGGAGACGCTCATAACTCCATCGTTTGATGTCGGATTCGGTCGATGTTTGGTCATTTGAAAGGTAATTTATTGCTCTTTCATTCTGAATTCAAATCGTCATATTCTGAGACCATTTGGGCATCCGTAAGTGGGTACTGAATTTTTCCTTCATCTCCTTCTCGAATAGTAACCTTCATAACTCTCTCTTCAATCCTCGAATTTAGACTATTTTGAGATCATTGGAATGGTAACTTGACAAGCTTCCAAATGGGACCAGAATTGGAAAATTCTGAGACCGTTCAATATCCAAAAAGCACATTGGAACTCTTCGATCGTCATTTTACAATTTGGATTGTTAGTCTTTCCAAATCGCCCGATCCAATGGAACGCTCATAACTCCTTCGTTTGATGTCGGATTGGGTCGATGTTTGGTCATCTGAAAGGTAATTTATTGCCCTTTCAATCCCAATTCAAATCGTCGTATTCCGAGACCATTTCGGCATCCGTAAATGGGTCCTGAATTTCTCCTTCATTTCCTTGTCCAATAGTAACCATCATAACTCTCTCTTCAATGGTCGAATTTAGACTATTTTGAGATCATTGGAATGGTAACTTGACAAGCTTCCAAATGGGACTAGAATTGGATAATTCTGAGACCGTTCGATATCCCAAAAGCACGTTGGAACTCTTCGATCGTCACTTTACAATTTGAATTGTTAGTCTTTCCAAATCGCCCGATCCAACGGAGACGCTAATAACTCCATCGTTTGATGTCGGATTGGGTCGATGTTTGGTCATCTGAAAGGTAATTTATTGCTCTTTCATTCCTAATTCATCGTCGTATTCCGAGACCATTTGAGCATCCGTAAGTGGGTCCTGAATTTTTCCTTCATCTCCTTGTCCATTAGTAACCTTCATAACTCTCTCTTCAATCGTCGAATTTAGACTATTTTGAGCTCATTGGAATGGTAACTTGACAAGCTTCCAAATGGGTGACCAGAATTGGATAATTCTAAGACCGTTCGATGTCCAAATGCACGTTGGAACTCTTCAATCGTTATTTTATAATTTGGACTGTTAGTCTTTCCAAATCGCCCGATCCAACGGAGACGCTCATAACTCCATCGTTTGATGTCGGAATGGGTCGATGTTTGGTCATCTGCAAGGTCATTTATTGCCCTTTCTATCCTAATTCAAATCGTCATATTCTGACACCATTTGGGCATCCGTAAGTGGGTCCTGTATTTTTCCTTCATTTCCTTGTCCAATAGTAACCTTCATAACTCTCTCTTCAATGGTCGAATTTAGACTATTTTGAGCTCATTGGAATTGTAACTTGACAAGATTCCAAATGGGACTAGAATTGGATAATTCTGAGACTGTTCGATATCCCAAAAGGACGTTGGAACTCTTCGATCGTCATTTTGTAATTTGGATTGTTAGTCTTTCCAAATCGGCCGATCCAACGGAGACGCTCATAACTCCATCGTTTGATGTCGAATTGGGTCGATGTTTTGTCATCAGAAAGGTAATTTATTGTTCTTTCATTCCTAATTCAAGTCGTCGTATTCCGAGACCATTTGGGCATCTGTAAGTGGGTCCTGAATTTTTCATTCATCTCCTTGTCCAATAATAACCTTCATAACTCTCTCTTCAATGGTCGAATTTAGACTATTTTGACCTCAATGGAATGGTAACTTGACAAGCTTTCAAATGGGACCAAAATTGGATAATTCTGAAACCGTTCGATATCCCAAAAGCACGTTGGAACTCATCAATTGTTATTTTATAATTTGGATTGTTAGTCGTTCCAAATTGCCCGATCCAACGGATACGCTCATAACTCCATCGTTTCATGTCGGATTGGGTCGATGTTTGGTCATCTGAAAGGTAATTTATTGATCTTTCATTCTTAATTCAAATCGTCGTATTCCGAGACCATTTGGGGATCCGTAAGTGGGTCTTGAATTGTTCCTTCATAACTCTCTATTCAATGGTCGAATTTAGACCATTTTGAGATCATTGGAATGGTAACTTGACAAGCTTCCAAATGGGACCAGAATTGGAAAATTCTGAGACCGTTCAATATCCAAAAAGCACATTGGAACTCTTCGATCGTCATTTTACAATTTGGATTGTTAGTCTTTCCAAATCGCCCGATCCAATGGAACGCTCATAACTCCTTCGTTTGATGTCGGATTGGGTCGATGTTTGGTCATCTGAAAGGTAATTTATTGCCCTTTCAATCCCAATTCAAATCGTCGTATTCCGAGACCATTTCGGCATCCGTAAATGGGTCCTGAATTTCTCCTTCATTTCCTTGTCCAATAGTAACCATCATAACTCTCTCTTCAATGGTCGAATTTAGACTATTTTGAGATCATTGGAATGGTAACTTGACAAGCTTCCAAATGGGACTAGAATTGGATAATTCTGAGACCGTTCGATATCCCAAAAGCACGTTGGAACTCTTCGATCGTCACTTTACAATTTGAATTGTTAGTCTTTCCAAATCGCCCGATCCAACGGAGACGCTAATAACTCCATCGTTTGATGTCGGATTGGGTCGATGTTTGGTCATCTGAAAGGTAATTTATTGCTCTTTCATTCCTAATTCATCGTCGTATTCCGAGACCATTTGAGCATCCGTAAGTGGGTCCTGAATTTTTCCTTCATCTCCTTGTCCATTAGTAACCTTCATAACTCTCTCTTCAATCGTCGAATTTAGACTATTTTGAGCTCATTGGAATGGTAACTTGACAAGCTTCCAAATGGGTGACCAGAATTGGATAATTCTAAGACCGTTCGATGTCCAAATGCACGTTGGAACTCTTCAATCGTTATTTTATAATTTGGACTGTTAGTCTTTCCAAATCGCCCGATCCAACGGAGACGCTCATAACTCCATCGTTTGATGTCGGAATGGGTCGATGTTTGGTCATCTGCAAGGTCATTTATTGCCCTTTCTATCCTAATTCAAATCGTCATATTCTGACACCATTTGGGCATCCGTAAGTGGGTCCTGTATTTTTCCTTCATTTCCTTGTCCAATAGTAACCTTCATAACTCTCTCTTCAATGGTCGAATTTAGACTATTTTGAGCTCATTGGAATTGTAACTTGACAAGATTCCAAATGGGACTAGAATTGGATAATTCTGAGACTGTTCGATATCCCAAAAGGACGTTGGAACTCTTCGATCGTCATTTTGTAATTTGGATTGTTAGTCTTTCCAAATCGGCCGATCCAACGGAGACGCTCATAACTCCATCGTTTGATGTCGAATTGGGTCGATGTTTTGTCATCAGATAGGTAATTTATTGCTCTTTCATTCCTAATTCAAGTCGTCGTATTCCGAGACCATTTGGGCATCTGTAAGTGGGTCCTGAATTTTTCATTCATCTCCTTGTCCAATAATAACCTTCATAACTCTCTCTTCAATGGTCGAATTTAGACTATTTTGACCTCAATGGAATGGTAACTTGACAAGCTTTCAAATGGGACCAAAATTGGATAATTCTGAAACCGTTCGATATCCCAAAAGCACGTTGGAACTCATCAATTGTTATTTTATAATTTGGATTGTTAGTCGTTCCAAATTGCCCGATCCAACGGATACGCTCATAACTCCATCGTTTCATGTCGGATTGGGTCGATGTTTGGTCATCTGAAAGGTAATTTATTGATCTTTCATTCTTAATTCAAATCGTCGTATTCCGAGACCATTTGGGGATCCGTAAGTGGGTCTTGAATTGTTCCTTCATAACTCTCTATTCAATGGTCGAATTTAGACCATTTTGAGATCATTGGAATGGTAACTTGACAAGCTTCCAAATGGGACCAGAATTGGAAAATTCTGAGACCGTTCAATATCCAAAAAGCACATTGGAACTCTTCGATCGTCATTTTACAATTTGGATTGTTAGTCTTTCCAAATCGCCCGATCCAATGGAACGCTCATAACTCCTTCGTTTGATGTCGGATTGGGTCGATGTTTGGTCATCTGAAAGGTAATTTATTGCCCTTTCAATCCCAATTCAAATCGTCGTATTCCGAGACCATTTCGGCATCCGTAAATGGGTCCTGAATTTCTCCTTCATTTCCTTGTCCAATAGTAACCATCATAACTCTCTCTTCAATGGTCGAATTTAGACTATTTTGAGATCATTGGAATGGTAACTTGACAAGCTTCCAAATGGGACTAGAATTGGATAATTCTGAGACCGTTCGATATCCCAAAAGCACGTTGGAACTCTTCGATCGTCACTTTACAATTTGAATTGTTAGTCTTTCCAAATCGCCCGATCCAACGGAGACGCTAATAACTCCATCGTTTGATGTCGGATTGGGTCGATGTTTGGTCATCTGAAAGGTAATTTATTGCTCTTTCATTCCTAATTCATCGTCGTATTCCGAGACCATTTGAGCATCCGTAAGTGGGTCCTGAATTTTTCCTTCATCTCCTTGTCCATTAGTAACCTTCATAACTCTCTCTTCAATCGTCGAATTTAGACTATTTTGAGCTCATTGGAATGGTAACTTGACAAGCTTCCAAATGGGTGACCAGAATTGGATAATTCTAAGACCGTTCGATGTCCAAATGCACGTTGGAACTCTTCAATCGTTATTTTATAATTTGGACTGTTAGTCTTTCCAAATCGCCCGATCCAACGGAGACGCTCATAACTCCATCGTTTGATGTCGGAATGGGTCGATGTTTGGTCATCTGCAAGGTCATTTATTGCCCTTTCTATCCTAATTCAAATCGTCATATTCTGACACCATTTGGGCATCCGTAAGTGGGTCCTGTATTTTTCCTTCATTTCCTTGTCCAATAGTAACCTTCATAACTCTCTCTTCAATGGTCGAATTTAGACTATTTTGAGCTCATTGGAATTGTAACTTGACAAGATTCCAAATGGGACTAGAATTGGATAATTCTGAGACTGTTCGATATCCCAAAAGGACGTTGGAACTCTTCGATCGTCATTTTGTAATTTGGATTGTTAGTCTTTCCAAATCGGCCGATCCAACGGAGACGCTCATAACTCCATCGTTTGATGTCGAATTGGGTCGATGTTTTGTCATCAGAAAGGTAATTTATTGCTCTTTCATTCCTAATTCAAGTCGTCGTATTCCGAGACCATTTGGGCATCTGTAAGTGGGTCCTGAATTTTTCATTCATCTCCTTGTCCAATAATAACCTTCATAACTCTCTCTTCAATGGTCGAATTTAGACTATTTTGACCTCAATGGAATGGTAACTTGACAAGCTTTCAAATGGGACCAAAATTGGATAATTCTGAAACCGTTCGATATCCCAAAAGCACGTTGGAACTCATCAATTGTTATTTTATAATTTGGATTGTTAGTCGTTCCAAATTGCCCGATCCAACGGATACGCTCATAACTCCATCGTTTCATGTCGGATTGGGTCGATGTTTGGTCATCTGAAAGGTAATTTATTGATCTTTCATTCTTAATTCAAATCGTCGTATTCCGAGACCATTTGGGGATCCGTAAGTGGGTCTTGAATTGTTCCTTCATAACTCTCTATTCAATGGTCGAATTTAGACCATTTTGAGCTCATTGGAATGGAAACTTGACAAGCTTCCAAATGGGACCAGATTTGGAGAATTTTGAGACCGTTCGGTATCCGAAAAGCACGTTGGAACTCTTCATTCATTATTTTATAATTTGGATTGTTAGTCTTTCCAAATCGCCCGACCCAACGGATACGCTCATAGCTCCATCGATTCATGTCGAATTGGGTCGATGTTTCGTCATCTGAAAGGTAATTTATTGATCTTTCATTCCTAATTCAAATCGTCGTATTCCGAGACCATTTGGGCATCCGTAAGTGGGTCCTGAATTGTTCCTTCATCTCCTTGTCCAATAGTAACCCTCATAACTCTCTCTTCAATGGTCGAATTTAGACCATTTTGAGCTCATTGGAATGGTAACTTGACAAGCTTCCAAAATGGGACCAGTAATGGATAATTCTGAGACCGTTCGATATCCCAAAACATGTTGGAACTCTTCGATCGTCATTTTGTAATTTCGATTGTTAGTCTTTCCAAATCACCTGATCCGACGGAGACGCTCATAACTCCATCATTTGATGTCGGATTGGGTCGATGTATAGTCCTCTGAAAGGTAATTTATTGCCCTTTCAATCCTAATTCAAATAGTCGTATACCGAGACCGTTTGGGCATCTGTAATTGGGTCCTGAATTTTTCCTTCATTTCCTTGTCCAATAGTAACCTTCATAACTCTCTCTTCAATGGTCGAATTTAGACTATTTTGAGCACATTGGAATGGTAACTTGACAAGCTTCCAAATGGGACTAGAATTGGATAATTCTGAGACCGTTCGATATCCCAAAAGCACGTTAGAACCCTTCGATCGTCATTGTGCAATTTAGATTGTTACTCTTTCCAAATCGCCCTATCCAACGGAGATGCTCATAACTCCATCGTTTGATTTCGGATTGGATCGATGTTTGGTAATCTGAAAGGTAATTTATTGATATTTCATTCCTAATTCAAATCGTCGTATTCCGAGACCATTTGGGCATCCGTAAGTGGGTCCTGAATTGTTCCTTCATCTCCTTGTCCAATAGTAACCTTCATAACTCTCTATTCAATGGTCGAATTTAGACCATTTTGAGCTCATTGGAATGGTAACTTGACAAGCTTCCAAATGGGATCAGATTTGGAGAATTCTGAGGCTGTTCGATATCTCAAAAGCACGTTGGAACTCTCCGTTCGTCATTTTATAATTTGGATTGTTAGTCTCTCCAAATCACCCGATCCAACGGATACGCTCATAACTCCATCGTTTCATGTCGGATTGGGTCGATGTTTTGTCATCTGAAAGGTAATTTATTGATCTTTCATTCCTAATTCAAATCGTCGTATTCTGAAACCATTTGGGCATCCGTAAGTGAGTCCTGAAATTTTCCTTCATTTCCTTGTCCAATAGTAACCTTCATAAGTCTCTCTTCAATGGTCGAATTTAGACTATTCTGAGCTCTTTGGAATGGTAACTTCACTAGCTTCCAAATGGGACTAGAATTGGATTATTCTGAGACCGTTCGATATCCCAAAAGCCCGTTGGAACCTTTCGATCGTCACTTTGCAATTAGGATTGTTAGTCTTTCCAAATCGCCCGATCCAACGGAGACGCTCATAACTCCCTCGTTTGATGTCGGATTCGGTCGATGTTTGGTCATCTGAAAGGTAATTTATTGGCCTTTCAATCCTAATTCAAATCGTCGTATTCTGAGACCATTTGGGCATCCGTAAGTGGGTCCGGAATTTTTCCTTCATTTCCTTGTCCAATAGTAACCTTCATAACTCTCTCTTCAATGGTCGAATTTAGACTATTTTGAGCTCATTGGAATGGTAACTTCACAAGCTTCCAAATGGGACCAGAATTGGATAATTCTGAGACCGTTCAATATCCGAAAAGCACGTTGGAATTCTTCGATCGTCATTTCACAATTTGGATTGTTAGTATTTCTAATTCGCCCGATCCAACGGAGACGCTCATAACTCCATCATTTGATGTCGCATTGGGTCAATGTTTGGTCATCTGAAAAGTAATTTATTGCTCTTTCATTCCTAATTCAAATCGTCGTATTCCGAGACCATTTGAGCATCCGTAAGTGGGTCCTGAATTTTTCCTTCTTCTCCTTGTCCACTAGTAACCTTCATAACTCTCTCTTCAATCGTCGGATTTAGACTATTTTGAGCTCATTCGAATGGCAACTTGACAAGCTTCCAAATGGGACTAGAATTGGATAATTCTGAGACCGTTCGATATCCCAAAAGCACGTCGGAACTCTTCGATCGTCATTTTGCAATTTGGTTTGTTAGTCTTTCTAAATCGCCCGATCCAACGGAGACGCTCATAACTCCATCGTTTGATGTCGGATTGGGTCGATGTTTGGTCATCTGAAAGGTAATTTATTACTCTTTCATTCCGAATTCAAATCGTCATATTACGAGACCTTTTGGGCATCCGTAAGTGGGTCCTGAATTTTTCCTTCATTTCCTTGTCCAATAGTAACCTTCATAACTCTCTCTTCAATGATCGAATATAGACTATTTTGAGCTCATTGGAATGGTAACTTGACAAGCTTCCAAATGGGACCAGAATTGGATAATTCTGAGACCGTTTAACATCCGAAAAGCACGTTGGAATTCTTCAATCGTCATTTTGTAATTTGGATTGTAAGTCTTTCAAAATCGCCCGATCAATCGGAGACGCTCATAACTCCTTCGTTTGATGTCGGATTGGGTCGATGTTTGGTCATCTGAAAGGTAATTTATTGCCCTTTCAATCCTAATTCAAATCCTCATATTTCGAGACCATTTGGCAAACCGTAAATGGGTCCTGAATTTTTCCTTCATTTTCTTGTCCAATAGTTACCATCATAACTCTCTCTTCAATGGTCGAATTTAGACTATTTTGAGATCATTGGAATGGTAACTTGACAAGCTTTCAAATGGGACTAGAATTGGATAATTCTGAGACTGTTCGATATCCCAAAAGCACATTGGAACTCTTCGATCGTCATTTTGCAATTTGGATTGTTGGTCTTTCCAAATCGCCCGATCCAACGGAGACGCTCATAACTCCCTCGTTTGATGTCGGATTCGTTCGATGTTTGGTCATCTGAAAGGTAATTTATTGCCCTTTCAATCCTAATTCAAATCGTCGTATTCTGAGACCTTTTGGGTATCCGTAAGTGGGTACTGAATTTTTCCTTCATCTCCTTCTCGAATAGTAACCTTCATAACTCTCTCTTCAATCCTTGAATTTAGACTATTTTGAGATTATTGGAATGATAACTTGACAAGCTTCCAAATGGGACCAGAATTGGATAATTCTGAGACCGTTCGATATCCCAAAGGCACAGTGGAACTCTTCGATCGTCATTTTGCAATTTGGATTATTAGTCTTTCCAAATCGCCCGATCCAACGGAGACGCTCATAACTCCCTCGTTTGATGTCAGATTCGTTCGATGTTTGGTCATCTGAAAGGTAATTTATTGCCCTTTCAATCCTAATTCAAATCGTCGTATTCTGAGACCTTTTGGGTATCCGTAAGTGGGTCCTGAATTTTTCCTTCATTTCCTTGTCCAATAGTAACCATCATAACTCTCTCTTCAATGATCGAATATAGACTATTTTGAGCTCATTGGAATGGTAACTTGACAAGCTTCCAAATGGGACCAGAATTGGATAATTCTGAGACCGTTCAATATCCGAAAAGCACGTTGGAATTCTTCGATTGTCATTTTGCAATTTGGATTGTAAGTCTTTCAAAATCGCCCGATCAATCGGAGACGCTCATAACTCCTTCGTTTGATGTCGGATTGGATCAATGTTTGGTCATCTGAAAGGTAATTTATTGCCCTTTCAATCCTAATTCAAATCGTCGTATTCTAAGACCATTTGGGCATCCGTAAATGGGTCCTGAATTTTTCCTTCATTTTCTTGTCCAATAGTTACCATCATAACTCTCTCTTCAATGGTCGAATTTAGACTATTTAGTGATCATTGGAATGGTAACTTGACAAGCTTCCAAATGGGACTAGAATTGGATAATTCTGAGACCGTTAGATATCCCAAAAGCACATTGGAACTCTTCGATCGTCATTTTACAATTTAGATTGTTAGCCTTTCCAAATCGCCCGATCCAGCGGAGACGCTCATAACTCCATCGTTTGATGTCAGATTCGGTCGATGTTTGGTCATCTGAAAGGTAATTTATTGCCCTTTCAATCCTAATTCAAATCGTCGTATTCCGAGACCATTTGGGCATCCGTAAGTGGGTCCTGAATTTTTCCTTCATTTCCTTGTCCAATAGTTACCATCATAACTCTCTCTTCAATGATCGAATTTAGACTATTTTGAGATCATTGGAATGGTAACTTGACAAGCTTCCAAATGGGACTAGAATTGGATAATTCTGAGACCGTTCGATATCCCAAAAGCATGTTGGAACTCTTCGATCGTCATTTTACAATTTGGATTGTTAGCCTTTCCAAATCGCCCGATCCAACGGAGACGCTCATAACTCCATTGTTTGATGTCGGATTTGGTCGATGTTTGGTCATCTGAAAGGTAATTTATTGCTCTTTCATTCCTAATTCAAATCGTCGTATTCCGAGACCATTTGAGCATCCGTAAGTGGGTCCTGATTTTTTTTTTCATCACCTTGTCCATTAGTAACCTTCATAACTCTCTTTTCAATAGTCGAATTTAGACTATTTTGAGCTCATTGGAATGGTAACTGGACAAGCTTTCAAGTGGGACCAGAATTGGATAATTCTGAGACCGTTCAATATCCCAAAAGCACATTGGAACTCTTCGATCATCATTTTACAATTTGGATTGTTTGTCTTTCCAAATCGCCCGATCCGACGGAGATGCTCATAACTCCATCGTTTGATGTCGGATTCGGTCGATGTTTGGTCATTTGAAAGGTAATTTATTGCTCTTTCATTCCGAATTCAAATCGTCATATTCTGAGACCATTTGGGCATCCGTAAGTGGGTACTGAATTTTTCCTTCATCTCCTTCTCGAATAGTAACCTTCATAACTCTTCTCTTCGATCCTCGAATTTAGACTATTTTGAGATCATTGGAATGGTAACTTGACAAGCTTCCAAATGGGACCAGAATTGGAAAATTCTGAGACCGTTCAATATCCGAAAAGCACATTGGAACTCTTCGATCGTCATTTTACAATTTGGATTGTTAGTCTTTCCAAATCGCCCGATCCAATGGAACGCTCATAACTCCTTCGTTTGATGTCGGATTGAGTCCATGTTTGGTCATCTGAAACGTAATTTATTGCCCTTTCAATCCAAATTCAAATCGTCGTATTCCGAGACCATTTCGGCATCCGTAAATGGGTCCTGAATTTCTCCTTCATTTCCTTGTCCAATAGTAACCATCATAACTCTCTCTTCAATGGTCGAATTTAGACTATTTTGAGATCAATGGAATGGTAACTTGACAAGCTTCCAAATGTGACTAGAATTGGATAATTCTGAGACCGTTCGATATCCCAAAAGCACGTTGGAACTCTTCAATCGTTATTTTATAATTTGGACTGTTAGTCTTTCCAAATCGCCCGATCCAACGGAGACGCTCATAACTCCATCGTTTGATGTCGGAATGGGTCGATGTTTGGTCATCTGAAAGGTCATTTATTGCCCTTTCTATCCTAATTCAAATCGTCGTATTCTGACACCATTTGGGCATCCGTAAGTGGGTCCTGTATTTTTCCTTCATTTCCTTGTCCAATAGTAACCTTCATAACTCTCTCTTCAATGGTCAAATTTAGACTATTTTGAGCTAATTGGAATAATAACTTGACAAGATTCCAAATGGGACTAGAATTGGATAATTCTGAGACTGTTCGATATCCCAAAAGCACGTTGGAACTCTTCGATCGTCATTTTGTAATTTGGATTGTTAGTCTTTCCAAATCGGCCGATCCGACGGAGACGCTCATAACTCCATCGTTTGATGTCGAATTGGGTCGATGTTTTGTCATCAGAAAGGTAATTTATTGCTCTTTCATTCCTAATTCAAGTCGTCGTATTCCGAGACCATTTGGGCATCTGTAAGTGGGTCCTGAATTTTTCCTTCATCTCCTTGTCCAATAATAACCTTCATAACTCTCTCTTCAATGGTCGAATTTAGACTATTTTGAGCTCATTGGAATGGTAACTTGACAAGCTTTCAAATGGGACCAAAATTGGATAATTCTGAAACCGTTCGATATCCCAAAAGCACGTTGGAACTCATCAATTGTTATTTTATAATTTGGATTGTTAGTCCTTCCAAATTGCCCGATCCAACGGATACGCTCATAACTCCATCGTTTCATGTCGGATTGGGTCGATGTTTGGTCATCTGAAAGGTAATTTATTGATCTTTCATTCTTAATTCAAATCGTCGTATTCCGAGACCATTTGGGGATCCGTAAGTGGGTCTTGAATTGTTCCTTCATAACTCTCTATTCAATGGTCGAATTTAGACCATTTTGAGCTCGTTGGAATGGTAACTTGACAAGCTACCAAATGGGACCAGATTTGGAGAATTCTGAGACCGTTCGGTATCCCAAAAGCACGTTGGAACTCTTCATTCGTTATTTTATAATTTGGATTGTTAGTCTTTCCAAATCGCCCGACCCAACGGATACGCTCATTGCTCCATCGTTTCATGTCAGATTGGGTCGATGTTTCGTCATCTGAAAGGTAATTTATTGATCTTTCATTCCTAATTCAAATCGTCGTATTCCGAGACCATTTGGGCATCCGTAAGTGGGTCCTGAATTGTTCCTTCATCTCCTTGTCCAATAGTAACCCTCATAACTCTCTCTTCAATGGTCGATTTAGACCATTTTGAGCTCATTGGAATGGTAACTTGACAAGCTTCCAAATGGGACCAGTAATGGATAATTCTGAGACCGTTCGATATCCAAAACACGTTGGAACTCTTCGATCGTCATTTTGTAATTGGATTGTTAGTCTTTCCAAATCACCTGATCCGACGGAGACGCTCATAACTCCATCATTTGATGTCGGATTGGGTCGATGTATAGTCCTCTGAAAGGTAATTTATTGCCCTTCAATCCTAATTCAAATCGTCGTATACCGAGACCTTTTGGGCATCTGTAATTGGGTCCTGAAATTTTCCTTCATTCCTTGTCCAAAGTAACCTTCATAACTCTCTCTCAATGGTCGAATTTAGACTATTTTGAGCTCATTGGAATGGTAACTTGACAAGCTTCCAAATGGGACTAGAATTGGATATAATTCTGAGACCGTTCGATATCCAAAAAGCACGTTGGAACCCTTCGATCGTCATTGTGCAATTTGGATTGTTACTCTTTCCAAATCGCCCTATCCAACGGAGATGCTCATAACTCCATCGTTTGATGTCGGATTGGATCGATGTTTGGTAATCTGAAAGGTAATTTATTGATCTTTCATTCCTAATTCAAATCGTCGTATTTTGAGACCATTTGGGCATCCGTAAGTGGGTCCTGAATTGTTCCTTCATCTCCTTGTCTAATAGTAACCTTCATAACTCTCTATTCAATGGTTGAAATTAGACCATTTTGAGCTCATTGGAATGGTAACTTGACAAGCTTCCAAATGGGATCAGATTTGGAGAATTCTGAGACCGTTCGATATCTCAAAAGCACGTTGGAACTATTCGTTCGTCATTTTATAATTTGGATTGTTAGTCTTTCCAAATCACCCGATCCAACGGATACGCTCATAACTCCATCGTTTCATGTCGGATTGGGTCGATGTTTGGTCATCTGAAAGGTAATTTATTCATCTTTCATTCCTAATTCAAATCGTCATATTCCGAAACCATTTGGGCATCCGTAAGTGAGTCATGAATTTTTCCTTCATTTCCTTGTCCAATAGTAACCTTCATAAGTCTCTCTTCAATGGTCGAATTTAGACTATTCTGAGCTCATTGGAATGGTAACTTGACAAGCTTCCAAATGGGTGACCAGAATTGGATAATTCTAAGACCGTTCGATATCCCAAAAGCACGTTGGAACTCTTCGATCGTCATTTTGCAATTTGGATTGTTAGTCTTTGCAAATCGGCCGATCCAACAGAGACGCTCATAACTCCATCGTTTGATGTCGGATTGGGTCGATGTTTTGTCATCTGAAAGGTAATTTATTGCTCTTTCATTCCTAATTCAAATCGTCGTATTCCGAGACCATTTGGGCATCCGTAAGTGGGTCCTAAATTTTTCTTCATCTCCTTGTCCAATAATAACCTTCATAACTCTCCCTTCAATGGTCGAATTTAGACTATTTTGAGCTCATTGGAATGATAACTTGACAAGCTTTCAAATGGGACCAAAATTGGATAATTCCGAAACCGTTCGATATCCCAAAAGCACGTTGGAAATCTTCAATCGTTAGTTCATAATTTGGACTGTTAGTCCTTCCAAATCCCCCGATCCAACGGATACGCTCATAACTCCATTGTTTCATGTCGTATTGGGTCGATGTTTGGTCATCTGAAAGGTAATTTATTGATCTTTCATTCTTAATTCAAATCGTCATATTCCGAGACCATTTCGGCATCCGTAAGTGGGTCTTGAA
>JAJHSJ010000004.1:59300426-59402580 GCA_021015155.1 Magnolia officinalis
ATTTGGATTGTTAGTCTTTCCAAATCGCCCGATCCAACGGAGACGCTCATAACTCATCGTTTGATGTCGGATTGGGTCGATGTTTCGGTCATCTGAAAGGTAATTTATTGCTCTTCATTCCTAATTCAAATCGTCGTATTCGAGACCATTTGGCATCCGTAAGTGGGTCCTGAATTTTCCTTCATTCTCCTGTCCAATAGTAACCCTCATAACTCTCTCTTCAATGGTCGAATTTAGACTATTTTGAGCTCATTGGAATGGTAACTTGACAAGCTTCCAAATGGGACCAGAAATTGGATAATTTGAGACCGTTCGATATCCCAAAAGCACATTGGAACTCTTCGATCGTCATTTTGCAATTTGGATTGTTAGTCTTTCCAAATCACCCGATCCAACGGAGACGCTCATAACTCCATCGTTTGATGTCGGATTGGGTCGATGTTTGGTCATCTGAAGGTAATTTATTGCTCTTTCATTCCTAATTCAAATCGTCGTATTCCGAGACCATTTGGGCATCCGTAAGTGGGTCCTGAATTTTTCCTTCATTTCTCTTGTCCAATAGTAACCTTCATAACTCTCTCTTCAATGGTCGAATTTAGACTATTTTGAGCTCATTGGAATGGTAACTTGACAAGCTTCCAAATGGGACTAGAATTGGATAATTCTGAGACCGTTCGATATCCCAAAAGCACGTTGGAACTCTTCGATCGTCATTTTGCAATTGGATTGTTAGTCTTTCCAAATCGCCCGATCCAACGGAGACGCTCATAACTCCATCGTTTGATGTCGGATTGGGTCGATGTTTGGTCATCTGAAAGGTAATTTTATTGCTCTTTCATTCCTAATTCAAATCGTCGTATTCCGAGACCATTTGGGCATCCGTAAGTGGGTCCTGAATTGTTCTTCATCTCCTTGTCCAATAGTAACCTTCATAACTCTCTTCAATGGTCGAATTTAGACTATTTTGAGCTCATGGGAATGGTAACTTGACAAGCTTCAAATGGGATAGATTGGATAATTTGAGACCGTTCGATATCCCAAAAGCACGTTGGAACTCTTCGATCGTCATTTAAATTTGGATTGTTAGTCTTTCCAAATCGCCCGATCCAACGGAGACGCTCATAACTCCATCGTTTGATGTCGGATTGGGTCGATGTTTGTCATCTGAAAGGTAATTTATTGCTCTTTCATTCCTAATTCAAATCGTCGTATTCTGAGACCATTTGGGCATCCGTAAGTGGGTCCTGAAATTTTCCTTCATTCCTTGTCCAATAGTAACCTTCATAACTCTCTCTTCAATGGTCGAATTTAGACTATTTGAGCTCATTGGAATGGTAACTTGACAAGCTTCCAAATGGGACTAGAATTGGATAATTCTGAGACCGTTCGATATCCCAAAAGCACGTTGGAACTCTTCGATCGTCATTTTGCAATTGGATTGTTAGTCTTTCCAAATCGCCGATCCAACGGAGACGCTCATAACTCCTCGTTTGATGTCGGATGGGTCGATGGTTGGTCATCTGAAAGGTAATTTATGCCCTTCAATCCTAATTCAAATCGTCGTATTCTGAGACCATTTGGGCATCCGTAAGTGGGTCCTGAATTTTTCCTTCATTTCCTTGTCCAATAGTAACCTTCATAACTCTCTCTTCAATGGTCGAATTTAGACTATTTTGAGCTCATTGGAATGGTAACTTGACAAGCTTCCAAATGGGACCAGAATTGGATAATTCTGAGACCGTTCAATATCCAAAAGCACGTTGGAACTCTTCGATCGTCATTTTACAATTTGGATTGTTAGTATTCCAAATCGCCCGATCCAACGGAGACGCTCATAACTCCATCGTTTGATGTCGGATTGGGTCAATGTTTGGTCATCTGAAAGGTAATTTATTGCTCTTTCATTCCTAATTCAAATCGTCGTATTCCGAGACCATTTGGGCATCCGTAAGTGGGTCCTGAATTTTTCCTTCATCTCCTTGTCCAATAGTAACCTTCATAACTCTCTCTTCAATGGTCGAATTTAGACTATTTTGAGCTCATTGGAATGGTAACTTGACAAGCTTCCAAATGGGACCAGAATTGGATAATTCTGAGACCGTTCGATATCCCAAAAGCACGTTGGAACTCTTCGATCGTCATTTGCAATTTGGATTGTTAGTCTTTCCAAATCGCCCGATCCAACGGAGACGCTCATAACTCCATCGTTTGATGTCGGATTGGGTCGATGTTTGGTCATCTGAAAGGTAATTTATTGCTCTTTCATTCCTAATTCAAATCGTCGTATTCCGAGACCTTTGGGCATCCGTAAGTGGGTCCTGAATTTTTCCTTCATTTCCTTGTCCAATAGTAACCTTCATAACTCTCTCTTCAATGATCGAATAGACTATTTTGAGCTCATTGAATGGTAACTTGACAAGCTTCCAAATGGACCAGAATTGGATAATTCTGAGACCGTTTCAATATCCGAAAAAGCACGTTGGAACTCTTCGATCGTCATTTTGCAATTTGGATTGTAAGTCTTTCCAAATCGCCCGATCAACGGAGACGCTCATAACTCCATCGTTTGATGTCGGATTGGGTCGATGTTTGGTCATCTGAAAGGTAATTTATTGCTCTTTCAATCCTAATTCAAATCGTCATATTTCGAGACCATTTGGCATCCGTAAAGGGTCCTGAATTTTTCCTTCATTTCTTGTCCAATAGTAACCATCATAACTCTCTCTTCAATGGTCGAATTTAGACTATTTTGAGATCATTGGAATGGTAACTTGACAAGCTTCAAATGGGACTAGAATTGGATAATTCTGAGACGTTCGATATCCCAAAAGCACATTGGAACTCTTCGATCGTCATTTTGCAATTTGGATTGTTAGTCTTTCCAAATCGCCCGATCCAACGGAGACGCTCATAACTCCATCGTTTGATGTCGGATTCGGTCGATGTTTGGTCATCTGAAAGGTAATTTATTGCTCTTTCATTCTAATTCAAATCGTCGTATTCTGAGACCTTTGGGCATCCGTAAGTGGGTACTGAATTTTCCTTCATCTCCTTCTCGAATAGTAACCTTCATAACTCTCTCTTCAATCCTCGAATTTAGACTATTTTGAGCTCATTGGAATGGTAACTTGACAAGCTCCAAATGGGACCAGAATTGGATAATTCTGAGACCGTTCGATATCCCAAAGCACATTGGAACTCTTCGATCGTCATTTTGCAATTTGGATTGTTAGTCTTTCCAAATCGCCCGATCCAACGGAGACGCTCATAACTCCATCGTTTGATGTCGGATTGGGTCGATGTTGGTCATCTGAAAGGTAATTTATTGCCCTTTCAATCCTAATTCAAATCGTCGTATTCTGAGACACCTTTGGGCATCCGTAAGTGGGTCCTGAATTTTCCTTCATTTCCTTGTCCAATAGTAACCTTCATAACTCTCTCTTCAATGTCGAATTTAGACTATTTTGAGCTCATTGGAATGGTAACTTGACAAGCTTCCAAATGGACCAGAATTGGATAATTCTGAGACCGTTCGATATCCCAAAAGCACGTTGGAACTCTTCGATCGTCATTTTGCATTTGGATTGTTAGTCTTTCAAAATCGCCCGATCCAACGGAGACGCTCATAACTCCATCGTTTGATGTCGGATTGGGTCGATGTTTGGTCATCTGAAAGGTAATTTTTGCCTTTCAATCCTAATTCAAATCGTCGTATTCGAGACCATTTGGGCATCCGTAATGGGTCCTGAATTTTCCTTCATTTCCTTGTCCAATAGTTACCTTCATAACTCTCTCTTCAATGGTCGAATTTAGACTATTTTAGCTCATTGGAATGGTAACTTGACAAGCTTCCAAATGGGACTAGAATTGGATAATTCTGAGACCGTTCGATATCCCAAAGCACATTGGAACTCTTCGATCGTCATTTTACAATTTGGATTGTTAGTCTTTCCAAATCGCCCGATCCAACGGAGACGCTCATAACTCCATCGTTTGATGTCGGATTGGGTCGATGTTTGGTCATCTGAAAGGTAATTTATTGCCCTTTCAATCCTAATTCAAATCGTCGTATTCCGAGACCATTTGGGCATCCGTAAGTGGGTCCTGAATTTTTCCTTCATTTCCTTGTCCAATAGTAACCTTCATAACTCTCTCTTCAATGGTCGAATTTAGACTATTTTGAGCTCATTTGAATGGTAACTTGACAAGCTTCCAAATGGGACTAGAATTGGATAATTCTGAGACCGTTCGATATCCCAAAAGCATGTTGGAACTCTTCGATCGTCATTTTGCAATTTGGATTGTTAGTCTTTCCAAATCGCCGATCCAACGGAGACGCTCATAACTCCATCGTTTGATGTCGGATTGGGTCGATGTTTGGTCATCTGAAAGGTAATTTATTGCTCTTTCATTCCTAATTCAAATCGTCGTATTCGAGACCATTTGGGCATCCGTAAGTGGGTCCTGAATTTTTTTTCATCTCCTTGTCCAATAGTAACCTTCATAACTCTCTCTTCAATGGTCGAATTTAGACTATTTTGAGCTCATTGGAATGGTAACTTGACATGCTTCCAAATGGGACCAGAATTAGATAATTCTGAGATCGTTCAATATCCCAAAAGTACATTGGAACTCTTCAATCATCATTTTACAATTTGGATTGTTAGTCTTTCCAAATCGCCTGATCCAATGAAGACGCTCATAACTCCATCGTTTGATGTCGGATTGGGTCGATGTTTGGTCATCTGAAAGGTAATGTATTGCTCTTTCATTCCTAATTCAAATCGTCATATTCCGAGACCATTTGGGCATCCGTAAGTGGGTCCTGAGTTTTTCCTTCATCTCCTTGTCCAATATAACCTTCATAACTCTCTTCAATGGTCGAATTTAGACTATTTTGAGATCATTGGAATGGTAACTTGACAAGCTTCCAAATGGGACCAGAATTGGAAAATTCTGAGACCGTTCGATATCCAAAAGCACATGGAACTCTTCGATCGTCATTTTACAATTTGGATTGTTAGTCTTTCCAAATCGCCCGATCCAACGGAGACGCTCATAACTCCTCGTTTGATGTCGGATTGGGTCGATGTTTGGTCATCTGAAAGGTAATTTATTGCCCTTTCATCCTAATTCAAATCGTCGTATTCCGAGACCATTTGGGCATCCGTAAGTGGGTCCTGAATTTCTCCTTCATTTCCTTGTCCAATAGTAACCTTCATAACTCTCTCTTCAATGGTCGAATTTAGACTATTTGAGATCATTGGAATGGTAACTTGACAAGCTTCCAAATGGGACTAGAATTGGATAATTCTGAGACCGTTCGATATCCCAAAAGCACGTTGGAACTCTTCGATCGTTTTTTGCAATTTGGATTGTTAGTCTTTCCAAATCGCCCGATCCAACGGAGACGCTCATAACTCCATCGTTTGATGTCGGATTGGGTCGATGTTTGGTCATCTGAAAGGTAATTTATTGCCCTTTCTATCCTAATTCAAATCGTCGTATTCTGACACCATTTGGGCATCCGTAAGTGGGTCCTGAATTTTTCCTTCATTTCTTGTCCAATAGTAACCTTCATAACTCTCTCTTCAATGGTCAATTTAGACTATTTTGAGCTCATTGGAATGGTAACTTGACAAGCTTCCAAATGGGACTAGAATTGGATAATTCTGAGACCGTTCGATATCCCAAAAGCACGTTGGAACTCTTCGATCGTCATTTTGCAATTTGGATTGTTAGTCTTTCCAAATCGCCCGATCCAACGGAGACGCTCATAACTCCATCGTTTGATGTCGAATTGGGTCGATGTTTTGTCATCTGAAAGGTAATTTATTGCTCTCATTCCTAATTCAAATCGTCGTATTCCGAGACCATTTGGGCATCCGTAAGTGGGTCCTGAATTTTTCCTTCATCTCCTTGTCCAATAGTAACCTTCATAACTCTCTCTTCAATGGTCGAATTTAGACTATTTTGAGCTCATTGGAATGGTAACTTGACAAGCTTTCAAATGGGACCAGAATTGGATAATTCTGAAACCGTTCGATATCCCAAAAGCACGTTGGAACTCATCGATCGTCATTTTATAATTTGGATTGTTAGTCTTTCCAAATCGCCCGATCCAACGGAGACGCTCATAACTCCATCGTTTGATGTCGGATTGGGTCGATGTTTGGTCATCTGAAAGGTAATTTATTGATCTTTCATTCCTAATTCAAATCGTCGTATTCCGAGACCATTTGGGCATCCGTAAGTGGGTCTGAAATTGTTCCTTCATAACTCTCTCTTCAATGGTCGAATTTAGACTATTTTGAGCTCATTGGAATGGTAACTTGACAAGCTTCCAAATGGGACCAGATTGGAGAATTCTGAGACCGTTCGATATCCCAAAAGCACGTTGGAACTCTTCATTCGTCATTTTATAATTTGGATTGTTAGTCTTTCCAAATCGCCCGATCCAACGGAGACGCTCATAACTCCATCGTTTGATGTCGGATTGGGTCGATGTTTGGTCATCTGAAAGGTAATTTATTGATCTTTCATTCCTAATTCAAATCGTCGTATCCGAGACCATTTGGGCATCCGTAAGTGGGTCCTGAATTGTTCCTTCATCTCCTTGTCCAATAGTAACCTCATAACTCTCTCTTCAATGGTCGAATTTAGACCATTTTGAGCTCATTGGAATGGTAACTTGACAAGCTTCCAAATGGGACCAGTAATGGATAATTCTGAGACCGTTCGATATCCCAAAACATGTTGGAACTCTTCGATCGTCATTTTGCAATTTGGATTGTTAGTCTTTCCAAATCACCCGATCCAACGGAGACGCTCATAACTCCATCATTTGATGTCGGATTGGGTCGATGTTTAGTCATCTGAAAGGTAATTTATTGCCCTTTCAATCCTAATTCAAATCGTCGTATCCGAGACCATTTGGGCATCCGTAAGTGGGTCCTGAAATTTTCCTTCATTTCCTTGTCCAATAGTAACTTCATAACTCTCTCTTCAATGGTCGAATTTAGACTATTTTGAGCTCATTGGAATGGTAACTTGACAAGCTTCCAAATGGGACTAGAATTGGATAATTCTGAGACCGTTCGATATCCAAAAGCACGTTGGAACTCTTCGATCGTCATTTTGCAATTTGGATTGTTAGTCTTTCCAAATCGCCCGATCCAACGGAGACGCTCATAACTCCCATTTTTGATGTCGGATTGGGTCGATGTTTGGTCATCTGAAAGGTAATTTATTGCTCTTTCATTCCTAATTCAAATCGTCGTATTTGAGACCATTTGGGCATCCGTAAGTGGGTCCTGAATTTTCCTTCATCTCCTTGTCTAATAGTAACCTTCATAACTCTCTCTTCAATGGTCGAAATTAGACTATTTTGAGCTCATTGGAATGGTAACTTGACAAGCTTCCAAATGGGACCAGATTGGAGAATTCTGAGACCGTTCGATATCCCAAAAGCACGTTGGAACTATTCGTCGTCATTTTAATTTGGATTGTTAGTCTTTCCAAATCGCCCGATCCAACGGAGACGCTCATAACTCCATCGTTTGATGTCGGATTGGGTCGATGTTTGGTCATCTGAAAGGTAATTTATTCATCTTTCATTCCTAATTCAAATCGTCATATTCCGAAACCATTTGGGCATCCGTAAGTGGGTCCATGAATTTTTCCTTCATTTCCTTGTCCAATAGTAACCTTCATAACTCTCTCTTCAATGGTCGAATTTAGACTATTTTGAGCTCATTGGAATGGTAACTTGACAAGCTTCCAAATGGTGACCAGAATTGGATAATTCTGAGACCGTTCGATATCCCAAAAGCACGTTGGAACTCTTCGATCGTCATTTTGCAATTTGGATTGTTAGTCTTTGCAAATCGGCCGATCCAACAGAGACGCTCATAACTCCATCGTTTGATGTCGGATTGGGTCGATGTTTTGTCATCTGAAAGGTAATTTATTGCTCTTTCATTCCTAATTCAAATCGTCGTATTCCGAGACCATTTGGGCATTTGTAAGTGGGTCCTAAATTTTTCCTTCATCTCCTTGTCCAATAATAACCTTCATAACTCTCCCTTCAATGGTCGAATTTAGACTATTTTGAGCTCATTGGAATGATAACTTGACAAGCTTTCAAATGGGACCAAAATTGGATAATTCCGAAACCGTTCGATATCCCAAAAGCACGTTGGAATCTTCAATGTTATTTCATAATTTGGATTGTTAGTCTTCCAAATCCCCCGATCCAACGGATACGCTCATAACTCCATCGTTTCATGTCGGATTGGGTCGATGTTTGGTCATCTGAAAGGTAATTTATTGATCTTTCATTCTTAATTCAAATCATCATATTCCGAGACCATTTCGGCATCCGTAAGTGGGTCTTGAATTGTTGCTTCATAACTCTCTATTCAATGGTCGAATTTAGACCATTTTGAGCTCATTGGAATGGTAACTTGACAAGCTTCCAAATGGGACCAGATTTGGAGAATTTTGAGACCGTTCGGTATCCCAAAAGCACGTTGGAACTCTTCATTCGTTATTTTATAATTTGGATTGTTAGTCTTTCCAAATCGCCCGACCCAACGGATACGCTCATAGCTCCATCGTTTCATGTCGGATTGGGTCGATGTTTGGTCATCTGAAAGGTACTTTATTGATCTTTCATTCCTAATTTAAATCATCGTATTCCGAGACCATTTGGGTATCCGTAAGTGGGTCCTAAATTGTTCCTTCATCTCCTTGTCCAATAGTAACCTTCATAACTCTCTCTTCATTGGTCGAATTTAGACCATTTGAAACTCATTGGAATGGTAACTTGACAAGCTTCCAAATGGGACCAGATTTGGAGAATTCTGAGACCGTTCGATATCCCAAAACATGTTGGAACTCTTCGATCGTCATTTTATAATTTCAATTGCTAGTCTTTCCAAATAGCCCGATCTAATGGGGACGCTCATAACTCCATCATTTGATGTCGGATTGGGTCGATGTTTCGTCCTCTGAAAGGTAATTTATTACCCTTTCAATCCTAATTCAATTCGTCGTATACCGAGACCTTTTGGGCATCTGGAATTGGGTCCTGAATTTTTCCTTCATTTCCTTGTCCAATAGTAACCTTCATAACTCTCTCTTCAATGGTCGAATTTAGACTATTTTGAGCTCATTGGAATGGTAACTTGACAAGCTTCCAAATGGGACTAGAATTGGATAATTTTGAGACTGTTCGATATCCCAAAAGCAGGTTGGAACCCTTCGATCGTCATTTTGCAATTTGGATTGTTAGTCTTTCCAAAGCGCCCGATCCAACGGAAACGCTCTTAACTCCATCGTTTGATGTCGGATTCGATCGATGTATGGTCATCTGAAAGGTAATTTATTGCTCTTTCATTCCTAATTCAAATAGTCGTATTCCGAGAGCATTTGGGCATCCGTAAGTGGGTCCTGAATTCTTCCTTCATCTCCTTGTCCAATAGTAACCTTCATAACTCTGTCTTCAATGGTCGAATTTAGACTATTTTGAGCTCATTGGAATGGTAACATGACAAGCTTCCAAATGAGACCATAATTGGATAATTCTGAGACCGTTCGACATCCCAAAAGCACATTGGAACTCTTCGATCGTCATTTTGCAATTTGGATTGTTAGTCTTTCCAAATCGCCCGATCCAACGGAGACGCTCATAACTCCATCGTTTGATGTCGGAATGGGTCGATGTTTGGTCATCTGAAAGGTAATTTATTGCCCTTTCAATCCAAATTCAAATCGTCGTATTCCGAAACCATTTGGGCATCCGTAAGTAGGTCCTGAATTTTTCCTTCATTTCCTTGTCCAATAGTAACCTTCATAACTCTCTCTTCAATGGTCGAATTTAGACTATTTTGAGCTCATTGGAATGGTAACTTCACAAGCTTCCAAATGGGACTAGAATTGGATAATTCTGAGACTGTTCAATATCTCAAAACCACGTTGGAACTCTTCGATCATCATTTTGTAATTTGGATCGTTAGTCTTTCCAAATCGCCCGATCCAACAGAGACGCTCATAACTACATCGTTTGATGTCGGATTGGGTCGATGTTTTGTCATCTGAATGGTAATTTATTGCTCTTCCATTCCTAATTCAAATAGTCGTATTCCGAGACCATTTGGGCATCTGTAAGTGGGTCCTGAATTTTTCCTTCATCTCCTTGTCCAATAGTAACCTTCAAAACTCTCTCTTCAATGGTCGAATTTAGAGTATTTTAAGCTCATTGGAATGGTAAGTTGAAAAGCTTCCAAATGGGACCAGAATTGGATAATTCTGAGACCGTTCGATCTCCCAAAAGCACATTGGAACTCTTCGATCGACATTTTGCCATTTGGATTGTTAGTCTTTCCAAATCGCCCGATCCAACGGAGACGCTCATAACTCCATCATTTGATGTCGGATTGGGTCGATGTTTGGTCATCTGAAAGGTAATTTATTGCCCTTTCAATGCTAATTCAAATCGTCGTATTCCGAGACCATTTGGGCATTCGTAAGTGGGTCCTGAATTTTTCCTTCATTTCCTTGTCAAATAGTAACCTTCATAATTCTCTCTTCATTGGTCGAATTTAGACCATTTTGAGCTCATTGGAATGGTAACTTGACAAGCTTCCAAATGGGACCAGAATTGAATAATTCTGAGTCCTTTCGATATCCCAAAAGCACATTGGAACTCTTCGATCGGCATTTTGCAATTTGTATTGTTAGTCTTTCCAAATAGCCCGATCCAACGGAGACACTCATAACTCCATCGTTTGATGTCGGATTGGGTCGATGTTTGGTCAACTGAAAGGTAATTTATAGCCCTTTCAATCATAATTCAAATCGTCGTATTCTGAGACCATTTGGGCACTGTAAGTGGGTCATGAATTTTTCCTTCATTTCTTTGTCCAATAGTAACCTTCATAACTCTCTCTTCAATGGTCGAATTTAGACTATTTTGAGTTCATTGGAATGGTAACTTGACAAGCTTCCAAATGGGACTAGAATTGGATAATTCTAAGACTGTTCGATATCCCAAAAGCACGTTGGAACTCTTCGATCATCATTTTGCAATTTGGATTGTTAGTCTTTCCAAATCACCCGACACACTCACAACTCCATCGTTTGATGTCGGATTGGGTCGATGTTTTGTCATCTGAAAGGTAATTTATTGCTCTTTCATTCCTAATTCAAATCGTCATATTCCGAGACCATTTGGGCATCCGTAAGTGGGTCCTGAATTGTTCCTTCATCTCCTTGTCCAATAATAACCTTCATAACTCTCTCTTCATTGGTCGAATTTAGACCATTTGAAACTCATTGGAATGGTAGCTTGACAAGCTTCCAAATGGGACCAGATTTGGAGAATTCTGAGACCGTTCGATATCCCAAAACATGTTGGAACTCTTCGATCGTCATTTTATAATTTCAATTGTTAGTCCTTCCAAATCGCCCGATCCAATTGAGACGCTCATAACTCCATCATTTGATGTCGGATTGGGTCGATGTTTCGTCCTCTGAAAGGTAATTTATTGCCCTTTCAATCCTAATTCAAATCATCATATACCGAGACCTTTTGGGCATCTGTAATTGGGTCCTGAATTTTTCCTTCATTTCCTTGTCCAATAGTAACCTTCATAACTCTCTCTTCAATGGTCGAATTTAGACTATTTTGAGCTCATTGGAATGGTAACTTGACAAGCTTCCAAATGGGACTAGAATTGGATAATTCTGAGACCGTTCGATATCCCAAAAGCACGTTGGAACCCTTCGATCGTCATTTTGCAATTTGGATTGTTACTCTTTCCAAATCGCCCGATCCAACGGAAACGCTCTTAACTCCATCGTTTGATGTCGGATTGGATCGATGTATGGTCATCTGAAAGGTAATTTATTGATCTTTCATTCCTAATTCAAATCGTTGTATTCTGAGACCATTTGGGCATCTGTAAGTGGGCCCTGAATTTTTCCTTCATCTCTTTGTCCAATGGTAACCTTCATAACTCTCTCTTCAATGGTCGAATTTAGACTATTTTGAGCTCATTGGAATGGTAACTTGACAAGCTTCCAAATGGTACTAGAATTGGATAATTCTTAGACCGTTCGATATCCCAAAAGCACATTGGAACTCTTCGATCGTCATTTTGCAATTTGGATTGTTAGTCTTTCCAAATCGCCCGATCCAACGGAGACGCTCATAACTCCATCGTTTGATGTCAGATTGGGTCGATGTTTGGTCATCTGAAAGGTAATTTATTGCTCTTTCATTCCTAATTCAAATCGTCGTATTCCGAGACCATTTGGGCATTCGTAAGTGGGTCCTGAATTTTTCCTTCATTTCCTTGTCAAATTGTAACCTTCATAACTCTCTCTTCATTGGTCGAATTTAGACCATTTTGAGCTCATTGGAATGGTAACTTGACAAGCTTCCAAATGGGACCAGAATTGAATAATTCTGAGTCCGTTCGATATCCCAAAAGCACATTGGAACTCTTCGATCGTCATTTTGCAATTTGTATTGTTAGTCTTTCCAAATAGCCCGATCCAACGGAGACACTCATAACTCCATCGTTTGATGTCGGATTGGGTCGATGTTTGGTCAACTGAAAGGTAATTTATTGCCCTTTCAATCATAATTCAAATCGTCGTATTCCGAGACCATTTGGGCATCCGTAAGTGGGTCATGAATTTTTCCTTCATTTCTTCAATGGTCAAATTTAGACTATTTTGAGTTCATTGGAATGGTAACTTGACAAGCTTCCAAATGGGACTAGAATTGGATAATTCTAAGACTGTTCGATATCCCAAAAGCACGTTGGAACCCTTCGATCGTCATTTTGCAATTTGGATTGTTACTCTTTCCAAATCGCCCGATCCAACGGAAACGCTCTTAACTCCATCGTTTGATGTCGGATTGGATCGATGTATGGTCATCTGAAAGGTAATTTATTGATCTTTCATTCCTAATTCAAATCGTTGTATTCTGAGACCATTTGGGCATCTGTAAGTGGGCCCTGAATTTTTCCTTCATCTCTTTGTCCAATGGTAACCTTCATAACTCTCTCTTCAATGGTCGAATTTAGACTATTTTGAGCTCATTGGAATGGTAACTTGACAAGCTTCCAAATGGTACTAGAATTGGATAATTCTTAGACCGTTCGATATCCCAAAAGCACATTGGAACTCTTCGATCGTCATTTTGCAATTTGGATTGTTAGTCTTTCCAAATCGCCCGATCCAACGGAGACGCTCATAACTCCATCGTTTGATGTCAGATTGGGTCGATGTTTGGTCATCTGAAAGGTAAATTATTGCTCTTTCATTCCTAATTCAAATCGTCGTATTCCGAGACCATTTGGGCATTCGTAAGTGGGTCCTGAATTTTTCCTTCATTTCCTTGTCAAATTGTAACCTTCATAACTCTCTCTTCATTGGTCGAATTTAGACCATTTTGAGCTCATTGGAATGGTAACTTGACAAGCTTCCAAATGGGACCAGAATTGAATAATTCTGAGTCCGTTCGATATCCCAAAAGCACATTGGAACTCTTCGATCGTCATTTTGCAATTTGTATTGTTAGTCTTTCCAAATAGCCCGATCCAACGGAGACACTCATAACTCCATCGTTTGATGTCGGATTGGGTCGATGTTTGGTCAACTGAAAGGTAATTTATTGCCCTTTCAATCATAATTCAAATCGTCGTATTCCGAGACCATTTGGGCATCCGTAAGTGGGTCATGAATTTTTCCTTCATTTCTTCAATGGTCAAATTTAGACTATTTTGAGTTCATTGGAATGGTAACTTGACAAGCTTCCAAATGGGACTAGAATTGGATAATTCTAAGACTGTTCGATATCCCAAAAGCACGTTGGAACTCTTCGATCATCATTTTGCAATTTGGATTGCTAGTCTTTCCAAATCACCCGACACACTCACAACTCCATCGTTTGATGTCGGATTGGGTCGATGTTTTGTCATCTGAAAGGTAATTTATTGCTCTTTCATTCCTAATTCAAATCGTCGTATTCCGAGACCATTTGGGCATCCGTAAGTGGGTCCTGAATTGTTCCTTCATCTCCTTGTCCAATAGTAACCTTTATAACTCTCTCTTCATTGGTCGAATTTAGACCATTTGAAACTCATTGGAATGGTAGCTTGACAAGCTTCCAAATGGGACCAGATTTGGAGAATTCTGAGACCGTTCGATATCCCAAAACATGTTGGAACTCTTCAATCGTCATTTTATAATTTCAATTGTTAGTCTTTCCAAATCGCCCGATCCAATTGAGACGCTCATAACTCCATCATTTGATGTCGGATTGGGTCGATGTTTCGTCCTCTGAAAGGTAATTTATTGCCCTTTCAATCCTAATTCAAATCGTCATACACCGAGACCTTTTGGGCATCTGTAATTGGGTCCTGAATTTTTCCTTCATTTCCATGTCCAATAGTAACCTTCATAACTCTCTCTTCAATGGTCGAATTTAGACTATTTTGAGCTCATTGGAATGGAAACTTGATATGCTTCGAAATGGGACCAGAATTGGATAATTCTGAGACCGTTCGATATCCCAAAAGCACGTTGGAACCCTTCGATCGTCATTTTGCAATTTGGATTGTTACTCTTTCCAAATCGCCCGATCCAACGGAGACGCTCATAACTCCATCGTTTGATGTTGGAATGGGTCGATGTTTGGTCATCTGAAAGGTAATTTATTGCCCTTTCTATCCTAATTCAAATCGTCGTATTCCGAGACCATTTGGGCATCCGTAAGTGGGTCCTAAATTTTTCCTTCATTTCCTTGTCCAATAGTAACCTTCATAACTCTCTCTTCATTGTTCGAATTTAGACTATTTTGAGCTCATTTGAATGGTAACTTGACAAGCTTCCAAATGGGACCAGAATTGGATAATTCTGAGACCGTTCGATATCCCAAAAGCACGTTGGAACCCTTCGATCGTCATTTTGCAATTTGGATTGTTACTCTTTCCAAATCGCCCGATCCAACGGAAACGCTCTTAACTCCATCGTTTGATGTCGGATTGGATCTATGTATGGTCATCTGAAAGGTAATTTAGTGCTTTTTCATTCCTAATTCAAATCGTTGTATTCTGAGACCATTTGGGCATCTGTAAGTGGGTCCTAAATTTTTCCTTCATCTCTTTGTCCAATAGTAACCTTCATAACTCTCTCTTCAATGGTCGAATTTAGACTATTTTGAGCTCATTGGAATGGTAACTTGACAAGCTTCCAAATGGTACTAGAATTGGATAATTCTGAGACCGTTCGATATCTGAAAAGCACGTTGGAACTGTTCGATCGTCATTTTGCAATTTGGATTGTTAGCCTTTCCAAATCGCCCGATCCAACGGAGACGCTCATAACTCCATCGTTTGATGTCAGATTGGGTCGATGTTTGGTCATCTGAAAGGTAATTTATTGCTCTTTCATTCCTAATTCAAATCGTCATATTCCGAGACCATTTGGGCATCTGTGAAGTGGGTCCTGAATTTTTCTTTGATCTTCTTGTCCAATAATAACCTTCATAACTCTGTCTTCAATAGTCGAATTTAGACTATTTTGAGCTCATTGGAATGGTAACTTGACAAGCTTCCAAATGGGTGACCTGAATTGGATAATTCTAAGACCGTTCGATATCCCAAAATCACGTTGGAACTCTTCAATCGTTATTTTATAATTTGGACTGTTAGTCTTTCCAAATCGCCCGATCCAACGGAGACGCTCATAACTCCATCGTTTGATGTCGGAATGGGTCGATGTTTGGTCATCTGAAAGGTCATTTATTGCCCTTTCTATCCTAATTCAAATCGTCGTATTCTGAGACCATTTGGGCATCCGTAAGTGGGTCCTGATTTTTTCCATCATTTCCTTGTCCAATAGTAACCTTCATAACTCTCTCTTCAATGGTCGAATTTAGACTATTTTGAGCTCATTGGAATTGTAACTTGACAAGCTTCCAAATGGGACTAGAATTGGATAATTCTGAGACTGTTCGATATCCCAAAAGCACATTGGAACTCTTCGATCGACATTTTGCCATTTGGATTGTTAGTCTTTCCAAATCGCCCGATCCAACGGAGACGCTCATAACTCCATCGTTTGATGTCGGATTGGGTCGATGTTTGGTCATCTGAAAGGTAATTTATTGCTCTTTCATTCCTAATTCAAATCGTCGTATTCCGAGACCATTTGGGCATCTGTAAGTGGGTCCTGAATTTTTCCTTCATCTCCTTGTCCAATAGTAACCTTCAAAACTCCCTCTTCAATGGTCGAATTTAGAGTATTTTGAGCTCATTGGAATGGTAAGTTGAAAAGCTTCCAAATGGGACCAGAATTAGATAATTCTGAGACCGTTGGATCTCCCAAAAGCACATTGGAACTCTTCGATCGACATTTTGCCATTTGGATTGTTAGTCTTTCCAAATCGCCCGATCCAACGGAGACGCTCATAACTCCATCGTTTGATGTCGGATTGGGTCGATGTTTGGTCAACTGAAAGGTAATTTATTGCTCTTTCATTCCTAATTCAAATCATCGTATTCCGAGACCATTTGGGCATCTGTGAAGTGGGTCCTGAATTTTTCTTTCATCTCCTTGTCCAATAATAACCTTCATAACTCTCTCTTCAATAGTCGAATTTAGACTATTTTGAGCTCATTGGAATGGTAACTTGACAAGCTTCCAAATGGGTGACCAGAATTGGATAATTCTAAGACCGTTCGATATCCCAAAAGCACGTTGGAACTCTTCAATCGTTATTTTATAATTTGGACTGTTAGTCTTTCCAAATCGACCGATCCAACGGAGACGCTCATAACTCCATCGTTTGATGTTGGAATGGGTCGATGTTTGGTCATCTGAAAGGTAATTTATTGCTCTTTCATTCCTAATTCAAATCGTCGTATTCCGAGACCATTTGGGCATCTGTGAAGTGGGTCCGGAATTTTTCTTTCATCTTCTTGTCCAATAATAACCTTCATAACTCTCTCTTCAATAGTCGAATTTTGACTATTTTGAGCTCATTGGAATGGTAACTTGACAAGCTTCCAAATGGGACTAGAATTGGATAATTCTGAGACCGTTCGATATCCCAAAAGCACGTTGGAACTCTTCGATCGTCACTTTACAATTTGAATTGTTAGTCTTTCCAAATCGCCCGATCCAACGGAGACGCTCATAACTCCATCGTTTGATGTCGGATTGGGTCGATGTTTGGTCATCTGAAAGGTAATTTATTGCTCTTTCATTCCTAATTCATATCGTCGTATTCCGAGACCATTTGAGCATCCGTAAGTGGGTCCTGAATTTTTCCTTCATCTCCTTGTCCATTAGTAACCTTCATAACTCTCTCTTCAATGGTCGAATTTAGACTATTTTGAGCTCATTGGAATGGTAACTTGACAAGCTTCCAAATGGGACAAGAATTGGATAATTCTAAGACTGTTCGATATCCCAAAAGCACGTTGGAACTCTTCGATCGTTATTTTATAATTTGGATTGTTAGTCTTCCCAAATTGGCCGATCCAACGGAGACGCTCATAACTCCATCGTTTGATGTCGGATTGGGTCGATGTTTTGTCATCTGAAAGGTAATTTATTGCTCTTTCATTCCTAATTCAAATCGTCGTATTCCGAGACCATTTGGGCATCTGTAAGTGGGTCCTGAATTTTTCCTTCATCTCCTTGTCCAATAATAACCTTCATAACTCTCTCTTCAATGTTCGAATTTAGACTATTTTGAGCTCATTGGAATGGTAACTTGACAAGCTTTCAAATGGGACCAAAATTGGATAATTCTGAAATTGTTCGATATCCCAAAAGCACGTTGGAACTCTTCAATCGTTATTTTATAATTTGAATTGTTAGTCTTTCCAAATCGCCCGACCCAACGGATATGCTCATAGCTCCATCGTTTCATGTCGGATTGGGTCGATGTTTGGTCATCTGAAAGGTAATTTATTGATCTTTCATTCCTAATTCAAATCGTCGTATTCCGAGACCATTTGGGCATTTGTTAGTTAGTCCTGAATTTTTCCTTCATCTCCTTGTCCAATAGTAACCTTTATAACTCTGTCTTCAATGGTCGAATTTAGATTTTTTTTGAGCTCATTGGAATGGTAACATGACAAGCTTCCAAATGAGATCAGAATTGGATAATTCTGAGACCGTTAGACATCCCAAAAGTACATTCAAACTCTTCGATCGACATTTTGCCATTTGGATTGTTAGTCTTTCCAAATCGCCCGATCCAACGGAGACGCTCATAACTCCATCGTTTGATGTCGGAATGGGTCGATGTTTGGTCATCTGAAAGGTCATTTATTGCTCTTTCTATCCTAATTCAAATCGTCGTATTCTGAGACCATTTGGGCATCCGTAAGTGGGTCCTGATTTTTTCCATCATTTCCTTGTCAATAGTAACCTTCATAACTCTCTCTTCAATGGTTGAATTTAGACTATTTTGAGCTCATTGGAATTGTAACTTGACAAGCTTCCAAATGGGACTAGAATTGGATAATTCTGAGACTGTTTGATATCCCAAAAGCATGTTGGAACTCTTCGATCGTCATTTTGCAATTTGGATTGTTAGTCTTTCCAAATCGGCCGATCCAATGGAGACGCTCATAACTCCATCGTTTGATGTCGGATTGGATCGATGTTTTGTCATATGAAAGGTAATTTATTGCTCTTTCATTCCTAATTCAAATCGTCGTATTCCGAGACCATTTGGGCATCTGAAAGTGGGTCCTAAATTTTTCCTTCATCTCCTTGTCCAATAATAACCTTCATAACTCTCCCTTCAATGGTCGAATTTAGACTATTTTGAGTTCATTGGAATGGTAACTTGACAAGCTTTCAAATGGGACCAAAATTGGATAATTCTGAAACCGTTTGATATCCCAAAAGCACGTTGGAACTCTTCACTCGTTATTTTATAATTAAGATTGTTAGCCTTTCGAAATCGCGCGATCCAACGGATACGCTCATAACTACATCGTTTCATGTCGGATTGGGTCAATGTTTGGTCATCTGAAAGGTAAATTATTTATCTTTCATTCCTAATTCAAATCGTCGTATTCCGAGACCATTTGGGCATCCGTAAGTGGGTCCTGAGTTGTTCCTTCATCTCCTTGTCTATTAGTAACCTTCATAACTTTCTATTCAATGGTCGAATTTAGACCATTTTGAGCTCATTGGAATGGTAACTTGACAAGCTTCCAAATGGGATCAGATTTGGAGAATTATGAGACCGTTCGATATCCCAAAAGCACGTTGGAACTCTTCGTTCGTCATTTTATAATTTGGATTGTTAGTCTTTCCAAATCGCCCGATCCAACGGATACGCTCATAACTCCATCCTTTCATGTCGGATTGGGTCGATGTTTAGTCATCTGAAATGTAATTTATTGATCTTTCATTCATAATTCAAATCATCGTATTCTGAAACCATTTGGGCATCCGTCAGTGGGTCCTGATTTTTTCCTTCATTTCCTTGTCCAATAGTACCCTTTATAACTCTCTCTTCAATGGTCGAATTTAGACTATTTTAAGCTCATTGGAATGGAAACTTGATAAGCTTCCAAATGGGACCAGAATTGGATAATTCTGAGACCGTTCGATATCCCAAAAGCACGTTGGAACTCTTCGATCGTCATTTTGTAATTTGGATTGTTAGTCTTTCCAAATCGCCCGATCCAACGGAGACGCTCATAACTCCATTGTTAGATGTCGGATTAGGTCGATGTTTGGTCATCTGAAAGGTAATTTATTGCTCTATCATTCCTAATTCAAATCGTCGTATTCCGAGACCATTTGGCCATCCGTAAGTGGGTCCTGAATTTTTCCTTCTTCTCGTTGTCCAATAGTAACCTTCATAACTCTGTCTTCAATGGTCGAATTTAGATTTTTTTGAGATCATTGGAATGGTAACTTGAAAAGCTTCCAAATGGGATTAGAATTGGATAATTCTGAGACCGTTCGATATCCCAAAAGCACATTAGAACTCTTCGATCGACATTTTGCCATTTGGATTGTTAGCCTTTCCAAATCGCCCGATCCAACGGAGACGCTCATAACTCCATCGTTTGATGTCGGATTGGGTCGATGTTTGGTCATCTGAAAGGTAATTTATTGCCCTTTCAATGCTAATTCAAATCATCATATTTCGAGACCATTTGGGCATTCGTAAGTGGGTCTTGAATTTTTCCTTCATTTCCTTGTCTAATAGTAACCTTCATAACTCTCTCTTCAATGTTCGAATTTAGACTATTTTGAGCTCCTTGGAATGGTAACTTGACAAGCTTCCAAATGGGACTAGAATTGGATAATTATGAGACCGTTCGATATCCCAAAAGCACGTTGGAAATCTTCGATCGTCATTTTGCAATTTGGATTGTTAGTCTTTCCAAATCGCCTGATCCAACGGAGACGCTCATACCTCCATCGTTTGATGTCGGATTGGGACGATGTTTGGTCATCTGAAAGGTAATTTATTGCTCTTTCATTCCAAATTCAAATAGTCATATTCTAAGACCATTTGGGCATCCGTAAGTGGGTCCTGAATTGTTCTTTCATCTCTTTGTCCAATAGTAACCTTCATAACTCTCTATTCAATGGTCGAATTTAGGCTATTTTGAGCTCATTGGAATGGTAACTTGACAAGCTTTCAAATGGGACCAAAATTGGATAATTCTGACACCGTTCGATATCCCAGAAGCACGTTGGAACTCTTCAATCGTTATTTTATAATTTGGATTGTTAGTCTTTCCAAATCGCCCGATCCAACGGATACTCTCATAACTCCATCGTTTCCTGTCGGATTAGGTCGATGTTTGGTCAACTGAAAGCTAATTTATTGATCATTCATTCCTAATTCAAATCGTCGTAGTCCGAGACCATTTGGGCATCCGTAAGGGGTCCTGAATTGTTCCTTCATCTCCTTGTCCAATAGTAACCATCATAACTCTCTATTCAATGGTCAAATTTAGACCATTTAGAGCTCATTGGAATGGTAACTTGACAAGCTTCCAAATGGGACCAGATTTGGAGAATTCTGAGACCGTTCGATATCCCAAAAGCACGTTGGAACTCTTCATTCGTTATTTTATAATTTGGATTGTTAGTCTTTCCAAATCGCCCGATCCAACGGATACGCTCATAACTCCATCGTTTCATGTCGGATTGGGTCGATGTTTGGTCATCTGATAGGTAATTTATTGATCTTCCATTCCTAATTCAAATCGTCATATTCCGAGACCATTTGGGCATCCATAAATGTGTCCTGAATTGTTCCTTCATCTTCTTGTCCAATAGTAACCTTCATAACTCTCTATTCAATGGTCGAATTTAGGCTATTTTGAGCTCATTGGAATGGTAACTTGACAAGCTTTCAAATGGGACCAAAATTGGATAATTCTGACACCGTTCGATATCCCAGAAGCACGTTGGAACTCTTCAATCGTTATTTTATAATTTGGATTGTTAGTCTTTCCAAATCGCCCGATCCAACGGATACTCTCATAACTCCATCGTTTCCTGTCGGATTAGGTCGATGTTTGGTCAACTGAAAGCTAATTTATTGATCATTCATTCCTAATTCAAATTGTCGTAGTCCGAGACCATTTGGGCATCCGTAAGGGGGTCCTGAATTGTTCCTTCATCTCCTTGTCCAATAGTAACCATCATAACTCTCTATTCAATGGTCAAATTTAGACCATTTAGAGCTCATTGGAATGGTAACTTGACAAGCTTCCAAATGGGACCAGATTTGGAGAATTCTGAGACCGTTCGATATCCCAAAAGCACGTTGGAACTCTTCATTCGTTATTTTATAATTTGGATTGTTAGTCTTTCCAAATCGCCCGATCCAATGGATACGCTCATAACTCCATCGTTTCATGTCGGATTGGGTCGATGTTTGGTCATCTGATAGGTAATTTATTGATCTTCCATTCCTAATTCAAATCGTCGTATTCCGAGACCATTTGGGCATCCATAAATGTGTCCTGAATTGTTCCTTCATCTCCTTGTCCAATAGTAACCTTCATAACTCTCTCTTCAATGGTCGAATTTAGACCATTTTGAGCTCATTGGAATGGAAACTTGATGAGCTTCCAAATGGGACCAGAATTGGATAATTCTGAGACCGTTCGATATCCAAAAAGCACGTTGGAACTCTTCGATCGTCATATTGCAATTTGGATTGTTAGTCTTTCCAAATCGTCCCATCCAACAGAGATGCTCAAAACTCCATCGTTTGACGTCGGATTGGGTCGATGTTTGGTCAACTGAAAGGTAATTTATTGCCCTTTCAATCATAATTCAAATCGTCGTATTCCGAGACCATTTGGGCATCCGTAAGTGGGTCCTGAATTTTTCCTTCATTTCCATGTCCAATAGTAACCTTCATAACTCTCTCTTCAATGGTCGAATTTAGACTATTTTGAGTTCATTGGAATGGTAACTTGACAAGCTTCCAAATGGGACTAGAATTGGATAATTCTGAGACCGTTCGATATCCCAAAAGCACGTTGGAACTCTTCGATCATCATTCTGGAATTTGGTTTGTTAGTCTTTCCAAATCGCCCGATCCAACGGAGACGCTCATAACTCCATCTTTTGATGTCGGATTGGGTCGATGTTTTGTCATATGAAAGGTAATTTATTACTCTTTCATTCCTAATTCAAATCGTCGTATTCCGAGACCATTTGGGCATCCGTAAATGGGTCCTGAATTTTTCTTTCATTTCCTTGTCCAATAGTAACCTTCATAACTCTCTCTTCAATGGTCGAATTTAGACTATTTTGAGTTCATTGGAATGGTAACTTGACAAGCTTCCAAATGGGACTAGAATTGGATAGTTCTAAGACTGTTCGATATCCCAAAAGCATGTTGGAACTCTTCGATCGTCATTTTGCAATTTAGATTGTTAGCCTTTCCAAATGGCCCGATCCAACGGAGACGCTCATAACTCCATCGTTTGATGTCGGATTGGGTCGATGTTTTGCCATCTGAAAGCTAATTTATTACTCTTTCATTCCTAATTCAAATCGTCGTATTACGATACCATTTGGGCATCCGTAAGTGGGTCCTGAATTTTTCCATCATCTCCTTGTCCAATAGTAACCTTCATAACTCACTCTTCAATGGTCGAATTTAGACTATTTTGAGCTCATTGGAATGGAAACTTGATAAGCTTCCAAATGGGACCAAAATTGGATAATTCTGAGACTGTTCGATATCCCAAAAGCACGTTGGAACTCTTCGATCGTCATTTTGCAATTTGGATTGTTAGCCTTTCCAAATGGCCCGATCCAACGGAGACGCTCATAACTCCATCGTTTGATGTCGGATTGGGTCGATGTTTTGCCATCTGAAAGCTAATTTATTACTCTTTCATTCCTAATTCAAATCGTCGTATTACGATACCATTTGGGCATCCGTAAGTGGGTCCTGAATTTTTTCATCATCTCCTTGTCCAATAGTAACCTTCATAACTCACTCTTCAATGGTCGAATTTAGACTATTTTGAGCTCATTGGAATGGAAACTTGATAAGCTTCCAAATGGGACCAAAATTGGATAATTCTGAGACTGTTCGATATCCCAAAAGCACGTTGGAACTCTTCGATCGTCATTTTGCAATTTGGATTGTTAGTCTTTCCAAATCGCCCGATCCAACGGAGACGCTCATAACTCCATCCTTTGATGTCGGATTGGGTCGATGTTTGGTCATCTGAAAGGTAATTTATTGCTCTTTCATTCCTAATTCAAATAGTCGTATTCTGAGACATTTGGGCATCCGTAAGTGGGTCCAGAATTTTTCCTTCATCTCCTTGTCCAATAGTAACCTTCATAACTCCCTCTTCAATGGTCGAATTTAGACTATTTTGAGCTTATTAGAATTGGATAATAATAAGACCGTTCGATATCCCAAAAGCATATTGGAACTCTTCGATCGTGATTTTACAATTTGGACTGTTAGTCTTTCCAAATCGCCCAATCCAATGGAGACGCTCATAACTCAATCGTTTGATGTCGTAATGGGTCGATGTTTGGTCATCTAAAAGGTAATTTATTGCCCTTTCTATCCTAATTCAAATCGTCGTATTCTGAGACCATTTGGGCATCCGTAAGTGGGTCCTGATTTTTTCCTTCATTTCCTTGTCCAATAGTAACCTTCATAACTCTCTCTTCAATGGTCAAATTTAGAATATTTTGAGCTCATTGGAATGGTAACTTAACAAGCTTCCAAATGGGACTAGAATCGGATAATTCTGAGACCGTTTGATATCCCAAAAGCACGTTGGAACTCTTCAATCGTTATTTCATAATTTGGATTGTTAGTCCTTCCAAATCGCCCGATCCAACGGATACGCTCATAACTCCATCGTTTCATGTCGGATTGGGTCGATGTTTGGTCATCTGAAAGGTAATTTATTGATCTTTCATTCTTAATTCAAATCGTCGTATTCCGAGACCATTTGGGCATCCGTTAGTGGGTCTTGAATTGTTCCTTCATAACTCTTTATTCAATGGTCGAATTTAGACCATTTTGAGCTCATTGGAATGGTAACTTGACAAGCTTCCAAATGTGACCAGATTTGGAGAATTCTGAGACCGTTCGGTATCCCAAAAGCACGTTGGAACTCTTCATTCGTTATTTTATAATTTGGATTGTAGTCTTTCCAAATCGCCTGATCCAATGGATAGTCTCATAACTCCATCATTTCATGTCGGATTGGGTCGATGTTTGGTCAACTGAAAGCTAATTTATTGATCTTTCATTCCTAATTCAAATCATCGTAGTCCGAGACCATTTAGGCATCCGTAAGTGGGTCTTGAATTGTACCTTCATCTCCTTGTCCAATAGTAACCTTCATAACTCTCTATTCAATGGTCGAATTTAGACCATTTTGAGCTCATTGGAATGGTAACTTGGCAAGCTTCCAAATGGGACCAGATTTGGAGAATTCTGAGACCCTTCGATATCCCAAAAGCACGTTGGAACTCTTCATTCGTTATTTTATAATTTGGATTGTTAGTCTTTCCAAATCGCCCGATCCAACGGATACGCTCATAACTCCATCGTTTCATGTCGGATTGGGTCGATGTTAGGTCATCTGAAAGGTAATTTATTGATCTTTCATTCCTAATTCAAATCGTCGTATTCCGAGACCATTTGGGCATCCGTAAGTGGGTCCTGAATTGTTCCTTCATCTCCTTGTCCAATAGTGACCTTCATAACTCTCTCTTAGATGGTCGAATTTAGACCATTTTGAGCTCATTGGAATGGTAACTTGACAAGCTTCCAAATGGGACCAGAATTGGAAAATTCTAAGACTGTTCGATATCCCAAAAGCACGTTGGAACTCTTCGATCATCATTTTACAATTTGTATTGTTAGTCTTTCCAAATCGCCCGATCCAACAGAGACACTCATAACTCCATCGTTTGATGTCGGATTGGGTCGATGTTTGGTCAACTGAAAGGTAATTTATTGCCCTTTCAATCATAATTCAAATCGTCGTATTCTGAAACCATTTGGGCATCCGTAAGTGGGTCCTGAATTTTTCCTTCATTTCCTTGTCCAATAGTAACCTTCATAACTCTCTCTTCAGTGGTCGAATTTAGACTATTTTGAGTTCATTGGAATGTTAACTTGACAAGCTTCCAAATGGGACTAGAATTGGATAATTCTAAGACTGTTCGATATCCCTAAAGTACGTTGGAACTCTTCGATCATCATTTTGCAATTTGGATTGTTAGTCTTTCCAAATCGCCCGATCCAACAAAGACGCTCACAACTCCATCGTTTGATGTCGAATTGGGTCGATGTTTTGTCTCTGAAAGGTAATTTATTGCTCTTTCATTCCTCATTCAAATCGTCGTATTCCGAGACCATTTGGCCATCCGTAAGTGGGTCCTGATTTTTTCCTTCATTTCCTAGTCCAATATTAACCTTCATAACTCTCTCTTCAATGTTCGAATTTAGACTATTTTGAGCTCATTTGAATGTGTAACATCCCGGATTTTCCCCAACCTGGAATTAGACGTCCTTAGGCAATGGGTTGCTCCTAACACCTTATTAACTTGTCAGAACTGAATCCCACAGTCTAAAATCGCTCCTTAACCCATTTCCTTCACAAATCCCACCCTTCACCACCTTGTTCCTTAAATTTTCTAAGTACTTTCACCATAGACACTATCTTAAACTAGCTAAGTAGTATAACTTGGTTCACTTTATATACAAACTACAAAGGCCTAAGTACCAATTAGGATTAAATCCTTTAGAAATTTAACAAAGTTAACTAATTACAAAACTTGATTAGCCATGAAATCCGTTGGGATCGCTTTAAATACGATCTGCAAGACCCAAAACTTGCAAAATCAGTGACTCTAGGTTACCCTAAAGTTTAGAACTAAACTCATTTCCCGGCTGCTCTCGAGAATGAAATGAAACTTCGTATTAGGTCTAGACCGCACGTCGGAAGTCCGATTAACACGAAGTTAAGGAACTAGGACCGCCTCGCTGGGCTTGACAACCATCTCAAAAATCAGGTCCAGCCGATGTCCCACGGCCATTCGTTTGGATCCGGAGCGAGGGAGTGTGAAAAACACTATTCCCTTTACAAAATAAATATCTGGAATAGTGATCTGGCACCATTCGCTTGCGCATCAGTATTAATCAACCAGACCGTCAGAATCAGACTAAATTACACCCTCGGATTAAGAAAAATTTCAGGAACATTTACATGTACTTGGAATTTCGGATCATGGCCCACTGACCGTTGAACTGAAAGTGGTCCGCCACGTGCGATCTGGGAATCCGATCGAGTCAAAAACGTAATCCCACATAGATCCATGTGTGGTGAGCTTAAGTCTGACGTTTGGTTCAAGGAGGGCCACCAGAACCTCTCTTTTGAGCTGAAAAAGTGACGAAATACCTATATTAGCAGTAACCCTTGAACAGGAGTCTATTTCGGTGAGTTTTGAGACTATATAAGGACCTTAAACCCTCTCTCATGGCAGTCATACGAATTTGGGATTTGAGAGAGGGAAAAGAGAGAGAAAGTGAGGGAGAAGTGGGAGGATCTCCCTACTATCGTTCCCTGCCACCACACGGGCTGCACCATCCCTTTCTTGATGCTTTTTCCGGTGTTTCCGGCGTCGTTTCTAGGTAAGAAACCCTAACCCTAATCTGTTTTGGGGTTTAGACTGTTGTAGGTTGTGAAATAGCTAACCTATTTCGTTCTATAGGTTGCCAAACTGCCGAATACGGAAGCTTAGCAAACCTATCGATTCCGTTGCGATTCTACGACAAAAGGTGCGGACTTTAGGTGTATAGGTTATGGTTTTCAACACTTTCAATGTCAGATAATGATAGATTCATGATCTGCATGCAATTACACATGTACAAAGTGTTTTCCGTTTCCTGTTTCGATTAACGTTGTAGAATATGGAATTTCACATACTCTAGGTATACGTAGAAATACCGTATACGTATTTTTTTTGAAAAAATGTTTGACATGTTTATTTAATGTATGATTATATAATATATGGATAAAATACTAGTTTGGCGAAAGGAATTGCCGTAATACATGTTCGCTTGTAAATGCTACGTATGTTGAAATTGTGTATTCTAGAAATACCGTATATGTGTAATTTTTGGAAATGCAATTGTCATGATTATTTGATGTATGATTATGCTATACATGGATAAAATACTCACTTGGCAAAAAGGTTAGCCCTAACACGTATTTTGATAACATACGTCATGTATGTTGTAATAGTGTATTCTAAGTGTTCGTGAAAATGACTGAATGAGTATAGAATTCTCATTCGTGCTTGCCATGACTAGTTGTCATGGATTCATGATTGATGTATTGGCGATACTCCTTTGACGAAAGGATTTGCCCTAAGTCACGCCACGGCCAATATACACTATATAGGCTAAAATGTGTGGCCCAAGTGTTTGTGTAAATGGCTGAATGAATATGGAACTTGGATTCCTGCTTGCCATGACTATCCGTCGTGGGTGTACGCGTGTTATGATTGGGGCAACTCCCTAGTGAAAGGATTTGGCCTAATGCCTATGTGATCGACATATGTCATGTATGTTGATGTATGTTTGTTTAAGTGTTTCTTGAAATGTCTGAATGAGTAGTAGTTAGCAAATCATAATGTATAAGGATGTTGAGATATGATTCTCAACCTCTTTTAACTATGTGTATGATCTCCTTGGATAGTTGTGTGATTAGGAATTGAACATGTACAAACTCATGCTTGTGTTGTGATTTATAACATGCTCAACTGCTTTATGATTTTAACTATGTAATGCATATGTTTAAATTTATATTTACGTTGTATGATCCGTCATGGGTGATGGGGGAGCGGAGCAACGAGTGCGTGCAACAGCCCTGGCAGCCCTAAACGGATAATACCAGATCTTGATTGTATGAGTTGAATCTTGATCCATTACTGCTTTATCTATCTGCAATGGATTGTGTTTGGGGCTATGATTATGGCCTAGGCAATCGGTAACGGGATTGAACTCGTGGCTGAGATTCATTTGCCACGTGGGATGTGTTCGACGAACTAGAGTCGTGCGTTGCCTGTCAGCAGTGGCTAGGCCACACGAAGTTATTTATGCACTTCATGTCGTGCAGCTCAACGGGCGATCGTGCTAGTCGAGCTCGTCAAGTAACCCGATCTGTCTTATGCATGTTCACCATGTTTGGACGCTACTGCTTGAACCTAGGGTACCAAACTTACCAGTGAAACCCCCTTTTAACCATGGTACCTCGATCCGCTAAGACGCATGAGCCGGGCATGGTGGTATGGGACACCGTGGTCGAGCTGTCGGCCTACGCTGGGGCCATGTGCCTCCCCGTAGTGACCATTGCGCAACTAAACTCGTGAGCCGAATACGGTGGTATGGGACACTGTATTCGAGCTGTCGATGCTTACGGCGAGAGCCGAGTACGGTGAGACCTGTGCTCGTGCTGACGGGTGACGAGTCCTCCGTAGTATCTTTGAGTATACTCCAAGGGTCTGTGATTGGCGACGAGTCTTTCACAGCAACTAGAGTATGAGTTGAGCCAAGTACGGTGAGACCTGTACTCGAGCTGACGGCTAGTGATGAGCCGAGTACGGTGAGACCTGTATTCGAGCTGACGGCCAGCAATTGAGCCGCATACGGTGAGATCTGTATCCGCGCTGACGGGTGACGAGCCCTTTGCGATGCCTTCACTATGCTTCTCAAACCATAATATCGTATAAGATTAACTAGGATTGACGACCCTAGAATGGATCATGTTTGGGAATGATACAAGGGAGGTACCTTAGTTTCCCAATACTGCTGGTTAAAATGGACTAATAATAACTTGGTAATCATGAGCATCATCGCACCGCATGTGCTTTGTAGATGTGGCGCACTGAGGGAGTTAAGCATTCGCGAACGTAAGATGATGTCGCTTGAGGGTGGTTTGGCAAGGGCATACAGCATCATGTCATTTCATTCTTGCATTTAATAAGAGTAGTTAGAATTGTTTGATTTGTACTGCTTTATCATTACTGCTTGATTGAATTGATAACATGTTAACCTATGCTTTACTGTTCCACTGAGTTGATCACTCACTCCCACATTACGGGACGGTGTTGTACACACCAACCAGATTTGTTGAGTTTCAGGTGATGGCGATGTTTGTGAAGCAGAGCCGGACTACTTCTATGATGATAGGAGGAATTCTCCTATCTGTATCTCTCTGACGGGTCAATGAAGACCTGATAGTGTATTGACGGGGCTATGGTACTTGGGATAAGAGACATTACACTTCCTCACATTTGGTATATTTTAGAACTGCACTTGTATTTATTTAACCTGGTAATGTTATCACACTCTGGAGACTCATCATAGGTTATATATTTTATCTATCTATCACAGTCTTCCGCTTGCAAATTAACTGTCTCTGGAGTATGATATGCTGTTTTGGCTTAATCTCACTCATGTTCAATGCACGAATACAGTCAACATTCAATCATCATTCATTTTGTTGCAAAAGTGATGTTCTGAAACTCGGGAGTTGAGTTTATGCTCGACCCCCGATTTTCAAGGTGTTGCAGAATGGTAACTTGACAAGCTTCCAAATGGGACAAGAATTGGATAATTTTGAGACCGTTCGATATCCCAAATGCACTTTGGAACTCTTCGATCGTCATTTTGCAATTTGGATTGTTAGTCTTTCCAAATGGCCCAATCCAACGGAGACGCTCATAACTCCATCGTTTGATGTCGGATTGGGTCGATGTTTTGTCATCTGAAAGGTAATTTATTACTCTTTCATTCCTAATTCAAATTGTCGTATTTCGAGACCATTTGCTCATCCGTAAGTGGGTCCTGAATTTTTCCTTCATCTCCTTGTCTAATAGTAACCTTCATAACTCTCTCTTCAATCATCGAATTTAGACTATTTTGAGGTCACTGGAATGGTAACTTGACAAGCTTCCAAATGGGACTAGAATTGGATAATTCTGAGACGGTTCGATATCCCAAAAGCACGTTGGAACTCTTCGATCGTCATTTTACAATTTGGATTGTTAGCCTTTCCAAATCGCCCGATCCAACGGAGACGCTCATAACTCCATCGTTTGATGTCGGATTGGGTCGATGTTTGGTCATCTGAAAGGTAATTTATTGCTCTTTCATTCCTAATTCAAATCGTCGTATTCCGAGACCATTTGGGCATCTGTAAGTGGGTCCTGAATTTTTCCTTCATCTCCTTGTCCAATAATAACCTTCATAATTCCCTCTTCAATAGTCGAATTTAGACTATTTTGAGCTCATTGGAATGGTAACTTGACAAGCTTCCAAATGAGTGACCAGAATTGGATAATTCTAAGACCGTTCGATATCCCAAAAGCACGTTGGAACTCTTCAATCGTTATTTTATAATTTGGACAGTTAGTCTTTCCAAATCGCCCGATCCAACGGAGATGCTCATAACTCCATCGTTTGATGTCGGAATGGGTCGATGTTTGGTCATCTGAAAGGTCATTTATTGCCCTTTCTATCCTAATTCAAATCGTCGTATTCTGAGACCATTTGGGCATCCGTAAGTGGGTCCGGATTTTATCCATCATTTCCTTGTCCAATAGTAACCTTCATAACTCTCTCTTCAATCATCGAATTTAGACTATTTTGAGCTCATTGGAATTGTAACTTGATAAGCTTCCAAATGGGACTAGAATTGGATAATTCTGAGACTGTTCGATATCCCAAAAGCACGTTGGAACTCTTCGATCGTCATTTTACAATTTGGATTGTTAGTCTTTCCAAATCGGCCAATCCAACGGAGACGCTCATAACTCCATCGTTTGATGTCGGATTGGGTCGATGTTTTGTCATCTGAAAGGTAATTTATTGTTCTTTCATTCCTAAATCAAATCGTCGTATTCCGAGACCATTTGGGCATCTGTAAGTGGGTCCTGAATTTTTCCTTCATCTCCTTGTCCAATAATAACCTTCATAAGTCTCTCTTCAATGGTCGAATTTAGACTATTTTGAGCTCATTGGAATGGTAACTTGACAAGCTTTCAAATGGGACCAAAATTGGATAATTCTGAAACTGTTCGATATCCCAAAAGCACGTTGAAACTCTTCAATCGTTATTTCATAATTTGGATTGTTAGTCCTTCCAAATCGCCCGATCCAACGGATACGCTCATAACTCCATCGTTTCATGTCAGATTGGGTCGATGTTTGGTCATCTGAAAGGTAATTTATTGATCTTTCATTCTTAATTCAAATCGTCGTATTCCGAGACCATTTGGGCATCCGTAAGTGGGTCTTGAATTGTTCCTTCATAACTCTCTATTCAAAGGTTGAATTTAGACCATTTTGAGCTCATTGGAATGGTAACTTGACAAGCAACCAAATGGGACCAGATTTGGAGAATTCTGAGACCGTTCGGTATCCCAAAAGCACGTTGGAACTCTTCATTCGTTATTTTATAATTTGGATTGTTAGTCTTTCCAAATCGCCCGACCCAACGGATACGCTCATAGCTCCATCACTTCGTGTCGGATTGGGTCGATGTTTGGTCATCTGAAAGGTAATTCATTGATCTTTCATTCCTAATTAAATCGTCGTATTCCGAGACCATTTGGGCATCCGTAAGTGGGTCCTGAATTGTTCCTTCATCTCCTTGTCCAATAGTAACCTTCATAACTCTCTCTTCAATGGTCGAATTTAGACCATTTGAAACTCATTGGAATGGTAACTTGACAAGCTTCCAAATGGGGCCAGATTTGGAGAATTCTGAGACCGTTCGATATCGCAAAACATGTTGGAACTCTTCGATCGTCATTTTGTAATTTCGATTGTTAGTCTTTCCAAATCGCCCGATCCAACGGAGACGCTCATAACTGCATCATTTGATGTCGGATTGGGTCGATGTTTGGTCCTCTGAAAGGTAATTTATTGCCCTTTCAATCCTAATTCAAATGGTCGTATACTGAGACCATTTGGGCATCTGTAAGTGGGTCCTGAATTTTTCCTTCATTTCCATGTCCAATAGTAACCTTCATAACTCTCTCTTCAATGGTCGAATTTAGACTATTTTGAGCTCATTGGAATGGTAACATGACAAGCTTCCAAATGAGACCAGAATTGGATAATTTTGAGATCGTTTGTAACATCTGGGATTTTCCCCAACCTGGAATTAGACGTCCTTAGGCAATGGGTTGCTCCTAACACCTTATTAACCTATCAGAACTGAATCCCACAGTCTAAAATCGCTCCTTAACCCATTTCCTTCACAAATCCCACCCTTCACCACCTTTTCCCTTAAAATTTCTAAGTACTTTCACCATAGACACTATCGTAAACTAGCTAAGTAGTATAACTTGGATCACTTTATATACAAACTACCACCTCAGACAAAAATCTTACAGGACTAAATCCTTTAGAAATTTGGCGAGATTTAGCTAGTGTTAAACTAGAGTGCCTGTGAAATTAGCACCAATCACTTTAAATACGATCTGCAAGACCCAAAACTTGTAGAATCATTAACGCTAGGTTACCCTAAAACTTAGGATCAACCTCATTACCCGGCTGCTCACGGGAGCATCTCGAAACTCCGTATCGGATCTGGACCGCACGTCGGAAGTCCGATTAACACGAAGTTAAGGAACTAGGACCGCCTCGCTGGACTTGACAACCATCTCGGAAATCAAATCCAGATAGTGTCCCAGCGCTATTCGCTTGAGCTCGGAGTGAAGAGTGTGAGAAATGTGAAATAATTTCAAAATAAAATATCTTGAATAGTAATCTGGCACCACTCGCTTGCGGATCAGTATTAAGCAACCAGACCATCAGAATCAGACCAAATTACACCCTCGGATCAAGAGAAATTTCATACACATTTGCATTATTCGGAATCTCCGATCGAGGTCCACTGACCGTTGAACTGAAACTGGTCCGCCACGCGTGATCTGAAAATCCCACTGAAATGAAAACTTAATAGAACGTAGATCCAGCGTTAGTGAGCTTAAGTCCGACCTTTGGCTCAAGGAGGGCCGCCAGAAACCCTCTTTTGAGCTGAAACAATGCCGATTTGATTATAATGTAAGTATACCTTGAACATAAGTCTATTTCGGTGAATTTTTAGGCTATATAAGGACCTTAAACCTTCTCTCATGGCAGCCATACGAATTTGAGATTGAGACAGAGAAAAGAGAGAGAAAAGAGAGAGAAAGTGTGGGAGCAGTGGGAGAATCTCCCTGCCACTCTTCCCAGCCGCTATTGGGGCTCCACCGCCTGATTCTCATCGTTTTCCCGGCGTTTCCGGCGTCATTTCTAGGTATGAAACCCTAGCCCTAATCTGTTTTGGGGTTTAGACAATTGTAGGTTGTGAAATAGCTAACCTATTTCGTTCTATAGGTTGCCAAACTGCAGAATACGGAAGCTTAGCAAACCTATCGACTCCGTTACGATTCTACGACAAAAGGTGCGGACTTTAGGTGTATAGGTTATGGTTTTCAACGCTTTCAATGTCAGATAATAATAGATTCATGATCTGCATGCAATTGCACATGTACAAAGTGCTGTCTGTTTTCCGTTTCGATTAAAGATGAAAAATATGGAATTCTACATACTCTAGGTATTTGTAGAAAGTACGGTATATGTATATTTTTTGGAAATGTGTTTGACATGTTTATTTGTTATATGGATATACGATATATGTATAAAATACTTATTTGGCAAAAGGATTCGCCTAAATACATGTTTTACTTATATACACTATGTATGTTGAAATTGCATATTCTAGAAAATACTGTATACGTATAAATTTTGGAGATGTATTTATCATGATTATTTGTTGTAGTAATATATTATACATGGATATAATACTCGTTTGGCTAAAGGATAGCCCTAATACATGTTTTGCTAACATACACCATGTATGTTGTAATAGTGTATTCCAAGTATTTGTGAAAATGATTGAATGAGTATAGGATTCTCAGTCGTGATCGCCATGACTAATTGTCATGGATTCATGATTGTTGTATTGGCGATACCCCTTTGACGAAAGGATTTGCCCTAAATCACGCCACGGCCAATATACACTATATATGCTAAAATGTGTGGCCCAAGTGTTTGTGGAAATGGCTGAATGAATATGGAATTTGGATTCCTGCTTGCCATGACTATCCGTTGTGGGTGTACGCGTGTTATGATTGGGGCAACTCCCTAGTGAAAGGATTTGGCCTAATGCCTATGTGATCGACATATGTCATGTATGTTGATGTATGTTTGTTTAAGTGTTTCTTGAAATGTCTGAATGAGTAGTAGTTAGCAAATTGTAATGTATAAGGGTGTTGAGATATGATTCTCAACCTCTTTTAAATATGTGTATGATCTCCTTGGATAGTTGTGTGATTAGGAATTGAACATGTACAAACTCATGCTTGTGTTGTGATTCATAACATGCTCAACTGCTTTATGATTTTAACTAGTTAGAATTGTTTGATTGTACTGCTTTATCATTATTGCTTGACTGAGTTGATAACATGTTAACCTATGCTTTACTGTTCCACTGAGTTGATCACTCACTCCCACGTTACGGGACGGTGTTGTACACACCAACCAGATTTGTTGAGTTTTAGGTGATGGCAATGCTTGTGAAGCAGAGCCGGACTACTTCAATGATGATAGGAGGAGTTCTCCAATCTGTATCTCTCTAGCAGGTTAATGAAGACCTGATATTGTATTGACGGGGCTATGGTACTTGGGATAGGAGACATTACACTTCCTCACATTTGGTATATTTTAGAACTGTACTTGTAATTATTTAACCTGGTAATGTTATCACACTCTGGAGACTCATCATAGTTTATATATTTTATCTATCTATCACAGTCTTCCGCTTGCAAATTTAACTGTCTCTGGAGTATGATATGCTATTTTGGCTTAATCTCACTCATGTTCAATGCACGAATACAGTCAACATTCAATCATCATTCATTTTGTTGCATAAGTGATGTTCTGGAACTCGGGAGTTGAGTTTATGCTCGACCCCCTATTTTTAGGGCGTTACACCGTTCGACATCCCAAAAGCACATTGGAACTCTTCGATCGTCATTTTGCAATTTGGATTGTTAGTCTTTCCAAATAGCCCGATCCAACGGAGATGCTCATAACTCCATCGTTTGATGTCGGAATGGGTCGATGTTTGGTCATCTGAAAGGTAATTTATTGCCCTTTCTATCCTAATTCAAATCGTCGTACTCCGAAACCATTTGGGCATCCGTAAGTGGGTCCTAAAATTTTCCTTCATTTCCTTGTCCAATAGTAACCTTCATAACTCTCTCTTCAATGGTAGAATTTAGACTATTTTGAGCTCATTGGAATGGTAACTTGAAAAGCTTCCAAATGGGACCGGAATTGGATAATTCTAAGACCGTTCGATATCCCAAAAGTACATTGGAACTCTTCGATCGACATTTTGCCATTTGGATTGTTAGTCTTTCCAAATCGCCCGATCCAACGGAGACGCTCATAACTCCATCGTTTGATGTCGGATTGGGTCGATGTTTGGTCATCTGAAAGGTAATTTATTGCCCTTTCAATCCTAATTCAAATCGTCGTATTACGAGACCATTTGGGCATCCGTAAGTGGGTCCTGAATTTTTCCTTCATTTCCTTGTCCAATAGTAACCTTCATAACTCTCTCTTCAATGTTCGAATTTAGAATATTTTGAGGTCATTGGAATGGTAACTTGGCAAGCTTTCAAATGGGACCAAAATTGAATAATTCTGAAACCGTTCGATATCCCAAAAGCACGTTGGAACTCTTCAATCGTTATTTTATAATTTGGATTGTTAGTCTTTCGAAATCGTGCGATCCAACGGATACACTCATAACTCCATCGTTTCAAGTCGGATTGGGTCGAGGTTTGGTCATCTGAAAGGTAATTTATTGATCTTTCATTCCTAATTCAAATCGTCGTATTCCGAGACCATTTGGGTATCCGTAAGTGGGTCCTGAATTGTTCCTTCATCTCCTTGTCTAATAGTAACCTTCATAACTCTCTATTCAATGGTCGAATTTAGACCATTTTGAGCTCATTGGAATGGTAACTTGACAAGCTTCCAAATGGGATCAGATTTGGAGAATTCTAAGACCGTTCGATATCCCAAAAGCACGTTGGAACTCTTCGATCGACATTTTGTCATTTGGATTGTTAGTCTTTCCAAATCGCCCGATCCAACGGAGACGCTCATAACTCCATCGTTTGATGTCGGATTTGGTCAATGTCTTGTCATCTGAAAGGTAATTTATTGCTCTTTCATTTCTAATTCAAATCGTCGTATTCCGAAACCATTTGGGCATCCGTAAGTGGGTCCTGAATTTTTCCTTCATCTCCTTGTCCAATTGTAACCTTCATAACTCTCTCTTCAATGGTCGAATTTAGACTATTTTGAGCTCATTGGAATAGAAACTTGATAAACTTCCAAATGGGACCAGAATTGGATAATTCTGAGACCGTTCGATATCCAAAAAGCACGTTGGAACTCTTCGATCGTCATTTTGCAATTTGGATTGTTAGTCTTTCCAAATCGCCCGATCCAACGGAGACGCTCATAACTCCATCGTTAGATGTCGGATTGGGTCAATGTTTGGTCATCTGAAAGGTAATTTATTGCTCTTTCATTCCTAATTCAAATCGTCGTATTCCGAAACCATTTGGGCATCCGTAAGTGAGTCCTGAATTTTTCCTTCATTTCCGTGTCCAATAGTAACCTTCATAACTCTCTCTTCATTGGTCGAATTTAGACTATTTTGAGCTCATTGGAATGGTAACTTCACAAGCTTCCAAATGGGACTAGAATTGGATAATTCTGAGGCCGTTCGATATCCCAAAAGCACGTTGGAACCCTTCGATCGTCATTTTACAATTTGGATTGTTAGTCTTTCCAAATCGCCCGATCCAACAGAGACGCACATAACTCCATCGTTTGATGTCGGATTGGATCGAAGTTTGGTCATCTGAAAGGTAATTTATTGCTCTTTCATTCTTAATTGAAATAGTCATATTCTCAGACCATTTGGGCATCCGTAAGTGGGTCCTGAATTTATCCTTCATCTCCTTGTCCAATAGTAACCTTCATAACTCTGTCTTCAATGGTCGAATTTAGACTATTTTGAGCTCATTGGAATGGTAACATGACAAGCTTCCAAATGAGACCAGAATTGGATAATTCTGAGACCGTTCGATATCCCAAAAGGACATTGGAACTCTTCGATCGTCATTTTGCAATTTGGATTGTTAGTCTTTCCAAATCGTCTGATCCAACGGAGACGCTCATAACTCCATCATTTGATGTCGGAATGGGTCTATGTTTGGTCATCTGAAAGGTAATTTATTGCCCTTTCTATCCTAATTCAAATCGTCGTATTCCGAGACCATTTGGGCATCCGTAAGTGGGTCCTGAATTTTTCCTTCATTTCCTTGTCCAATAGTAACCTTCATAACTCTCTCTTCAATGGTCGAATTTAGACTATTTTGAGTTCGTTGGAATGGTAACTTGACAAGCTTCTAAATGGGACTAGAATTGGATAATTCTGAGACCGTTCGATATCCCAAAACCACGTTGGAACTCTTCGATCAACATTTTGCAATTTGGATTGTTAGTCTTTCCAAATCACCCGATCCAACGGAGACTCTCATAACTCCATCGTTTGATGTCGGATTTGGTCGATGTCTTGTCATCTGAAAGGTAATTTATTGCTCTTTCATTTCTAATTCAAATCGTCGTATTCCGAGACCATTTGGGCATCCGTAACTGGGTCCTGAATTTTTCCTTCATCTCCTTGTCCAATTGTAACCTTCATAACTCTCTTCAATGGTCGAATTTAGACTATTTTGAGCTCATTGGAATGGAAACTTGATAAGCTTCCAAATGGGACCAGAATTGGATAATTCTGAGACCGTTCGATATCCCAAAAGCACGTTGGAACTCGTCGATCGTCATTTTGCAATTTGGATTGTTAGTCTTTCCAAATCGCCCAATCCAACGGAGACGCTCATAACTCCATCGTTAGATGTCGGATTGGGTCAATGTTTGGTTTGCTCTTTCATTCCTAATTCAAATCGTCGTATTCCGAGACCATTTGGGCATCCGTAAGTTGGTCCTGAATTTTTCCTTCATCTCCTTGTCCAATAGTAACCTTCATAACTCTGTCTTCAATGGTCGAATTTAGATTTTTTTTGAGCTCATTGGAATGGTAACTTGAAAAGCTTCCAAATGGGATCAGAATTGGATAATTCTGAGACCGTTTGATATCCCAAAAGCACATTGGAACTCTTCGATCGACATTTTGCCATTTGGATTGTTAGCCTTTCCAAATCGCCCGATCCAACGGAGATGCTCATAACGCCATCGTTTGATGTCGGATTGGGTCGATGTTTGGTCATCTGAAAGGTAATTTATTGCCATTTCAATTGTAATTCAAATCGTCGTATTCCGAGACCATTTGGGCAATCATAAGTGGGTCCTGAATTTTTCCTTCATTTCCTTGTCTAATAGTAACCTTCATAACTCTCTCTTCAATGTTTGAATTTAGACTATTTTGAGCTCCATGGAATGGTAACTTGACAAGCTTCCAAATGGGACTAGAATTGGATAATTCTGAGACCGTCCGATATCCCAAAAGCACGTTGGAACTCTTTGATCGTCATTTTGCAATTTTGATTGTTAGTCTTTCCAAATCGCTCGATCCAATGGAGACGCTCATAACTCCATCGTTTGATGTCGGATTGGGACGATGTTTGACCATCTGAAAGGTAATTTATTGCTCTTTCATTCCTAATTCAAATAGTCGTATTCCGAGACCATTTGGGCATCCGTAAGTGGGTCCTGAATTGTTCATTCATCTCCTTGTCCAATAGTAACCTTCATAACTCTCTATTCAATGGTCGAATTTAGACTATTTTGAGCTCATTGGAATGGTAACTTGATAAGCTTTCAAATGGGACCAAAATTGGATAATTCTGAAACCGTTCGATATCCCAGAAGCACGTTGGAACTCTTCAATCGTTATTTTATAATTTGGATTGTTAGTCTTTCCAAATCGCCCGATCCAACGGATACTCTCATAACTCCATCGTTTCATGTCGGATTGGGTCGATGTTTGGTCAACTGAAAGCTAATTTATTGATCATTCATTCCTAATTCAAATCGTCGTAGTCCGAGACCATTTGGGCATCCGTAAGGGGTTCCTGAATTGTTCCTTCATCTCCTTGTCCAATAGTAACCTTCATAACTCTCTATTCAATGGTCGAATTTAGACCATTTTGAGCTCATTGGATTGGTAACTTGACAAGCTTCCAAATGGGACCAGATTTGGAGAATTCTGAGACCGTTCGATATCCCAAAAGCACGTTGGAACTCTTCATTTGTTATTTTATAATTTGGATTGTTAGTCTTTCCAAATCGCCCGATCCAACGGATACGCTCATAACTCCATCGTTTCATGTCGGATTGGGTCGATGTTAGGTCATCTGAAAGGTAATTTATTGATCTTTCATTCCTAATTCAAATCATCGTTTTCCGAGGCCATTTGGACATCCGTAAGTGGGTCTTGAATTGTTCCTTCATCTCCTTGTCCAATAGTAACCTTCATAACTCTCTCTTCAATGGTCGAATTTAGACCATTTTGAGCTCATTGGAATGGTAACTTGACAAGCTTCCAAATTGGACAAGAATTGGATAATTCTGAGACCATTCGATATCCCAAAAGCACGTTGGAACACTTCGATCGTCATTTTGCAATTTGGATTGTTAGTCTTTCCAAATCGCCTGATCCAACGAAGACGCTCATAACTCCATCGTTTGATGTCAGATTGGGTCGATGTTTGGTCAACTGAAAGGTAATTTATTGCCCTTTCAATCATAATTCAAATCATCGTATTCCGAGACCATTTGGGCATCCGTAAGTGGGTCCTGAATTTTTCCTTCATCTCCTTGTCCAATTGTAACCTTCATAACTCTCTCTTCAATGGTCGAATTTAGACTATTTTGAGCTCATTGGAATGGAAACTTGATAAGCTTCCAAATGGGACCAGAATTGGATAATTCTGAGACCGTTCGATATCCCAAAAGCACGTTGAAACTCTTCGATCGTCATTTTGCAATTTGGATTGTTAGTCTTTCCAAATCGCCCGATCCAACGGAGACGCTCATAACTCCATCGTTTGATGTCGGATTGGGTCGATGTTTGGTCATCTGAAAGGTAATTTATTGCTCTTTCATTCCTAATTCAAATGGTCGTATTCCGAGACCATTTGGGCATCCGTAAGTGGGTCCTGAATTTTTCCTTCATCTCCTTGTCCAATAGTAACCTTCATAACTCCCTCTTCAATGGTCGAATTTAGACTATTTTGAGCTTATTGGAATTGGATAATTTTAAGACCGTTAGATATCCCAAAAGCACATTGGAGCTCTTCGATCGTCATTTTGCAATTTGGACTGTTAGTCTTTCCAAATCGCCCAATCCAATGGAGACGCTCATAACTCCATCGTTTGATGTCGGAATGGGTCGATGTTTGGTCATCTAAAAGGTAATTTACAGCCCTTTCTATCCTAATTCAAATCGTCGTATTCTGAGGCCATTTGGGCATCCGTAAGTGGGTCCTGATTTTTTCCTTCATTTCCTTGTCCAATAGTAACCTTCATAACTCTCTCTTCAATGGTCAAATTTAGACTATTTTGAGCTCATTCGAATGGTAACTAGACAAGCTTCCAAATGTGACTAGAATTGGATAATTCTGAGACCGTTCGATATCCCAAAAGCACGTTGGAACTCTTCGATCGTCATTTTGCAATTTGGATTGTTAGTCTTTCCAAATCGCCCGATCCAACGGAGACGCTCATAACTCCATCGTTAGATTTCGGATTGGGTCGATGTTTGGTTATCTGAAAGGTAATTTATTGCTCTATCATTCCTAATTCAAATCGTCGTATTCCGAGACCATTTGGGCATCCGTAAGTGGGTCCTGAATTTTTCCTTCATCTCCTTGTCCAATAGTAACCTCCATAACTCCCTCTTCAATGGTCGAATTTAGACTATTTTGAGCTCATTGGAATGGTAACTTGAAAAGCTTCCAAATGGGACCAGAATTGGAGAATTCTGAGACCGTTCGATATCCCAAAAGCACGTTGGAACTCTTCGATCGTCATTTTGCAATTTGGATTGTTAGTCTTTCCAAATCACCCGTGTTGAGGCATAAAATAAGCAAAGAACTGAAGAAAGGAAAGATCAAGAAAATCAGTTTGAAGATCAAAGAAATCAGTTTGAAGATGTCTTTGCGCGGGTTCGCGCAAAGTGAATAGATTGCGCTGGACCGCGCAAAGTAAATGGGTTGTGCGGGTTGATCAGTGAAGACAGGTTGCGTGGGAATGATAGATTGTGCGAGACCGCGCAAAGCATGTCGTTTGCGCGAGTCCGCGCAAAGTGTTTTGCGGAGGTATAAAAATGGTTGGATGTTATTTTGTCCCACATCGACCAGAACAAAGATTTACACCAGTAAAAATGTCTATAAATACCCCTTTCTTTCTCTCAAAAGGGGTTGGAAGATTTCAGAGTGGAAGAAAGACGAAGAAGAAGACAGAAGGTGCAAATGAGCATTGGCTCATATAGTTTACGCGGACTCGTGCAAAGGAGCATTGGGCTCCTGTAGTTTGCGCGGACCTGCACAAAGCATGTCATTTGCGCGGACCCGCGTAAAGCATGTCGTTTGCACGGACCTGCGTAAACTGACTACTAGACAGTCTATAACAGCAATGGGCTGATATGCTGCTGGAATGGCTAGAGTCTTCAGATCTTCAAGTTTTTCTTGTTCAGGAGGAAGGGAAGAATCTTCAACGAAAAGGTGTATTCCTCTTAAGTCTCAGGAGATGACCGGAATAACACTGAAATGCTGCCGAAATCTCTATTCTCTTGAAGATTGATTAGTCGACTTGTCTATTCCTCCTAAGTCATAGGAGATGATTGAAATCATTGCCGTTATGCTGTCGAAATTTATAATTAACTACGATAATTGTAACTTACAAGGAATTCTTTGTAGACTATCTTAGAATCAAGGGATATCAGAGGCTGTAAATGAATTCAGAATCTATAAAATGTGACGATTGTCTTTGTAACTGTTCCATTATTATGTTTGAATAAGATAATGCTCCCAAATCAAATACATTTGTTTCCTTGTCGAAACAAAATGGCGACTCTGCTGGGGAATTTTATCTTATTTAACACTAACATTGGGAAAGTTGCGAGACTCTCATTACTGTTTTTGGCGTCTAGTAGACGCCAAAATGGCGACTCTCAGTGGGAACATCCTCCCCTTCATCTCTAAAATAGTTTACTTAATCTTTCGCATACTAATTTCATGTATGTTTCGTTATTGAAGGTACCCAAATTCAATCACATAACATTGCCAATGGCTAACGTTGTGAGAAAAGTGAACTTCCGATTCACCGCTACTGGGTTTGTAATTGAATATGAGCCAAGCCAAACTCCTGAGCATACGAAAGCAAGCACTACAAGCAGGCGCAAAGTGACTTAAGTAACAGCGGGAGTCATTTCCGTCTCACCCCAACCACAAGAAAGTGATGAGAACTGGACTTTGGTCTTGTCCAAAAAGACAAAAGCAAAGACCTTAAAGAACCGCAGGGTGAAATTTCTTGTACCAAGAGCTGAGGGACCAATCACACGTAGTATAACAAGAAGAAAACCCGAGCTCGCTCCTCTGACGATTTATCCTGAACAAGCTGCTTCGCAGTTCTCGTTGCACGATTTTCCAGCCTTGGTCGCTCCAAAGACCAAATGGACAGAATCGCAAAAAGGCAAAGCACTGATGATAGGATCACCGATGCCCGTGTCACCTCAAACAAGCTCACCCATAACTGTATCACCTCGATCGGTTAAAAGCACGGGAAGTACACAAGAGTCAAACGAGACTCCAATGTCTCCCCTCTTTATAAGTCCTATTACATCAACATATTCTCGTTTTACTCAAAAAACAGCTTCGACAAACAGTCAAGAGGCCGCAGTATATATGGCAGAAACGGGTCAAGGAAATAGACCAACTACTGAAGAACGTGTTGATCAAATGGCAGAGGCACAAAGAGTGCTAATGGATGAATGCCGGAACCTCAGAGAAGCTTTGGCAACTCTGGCACATAATGTAGCCCAGATAGTGGCTCCACCCATGATGGGAGCAACAAATGGACAAGAGAACCAACCTGAAGGCTCCCGTCCGCAGGAGATAGGGTCGCGAGGATCAGTTCCAGTGACAAGAGCTATAACACAGGATGATGTAAGACAAGTCGTCGAAGAAGCAGTCAAAATAGAAAGGGAGCGCGCGAATACCGGTCGTTTCAGATACCGAACACCCTACCCGAGAGAGGTAGAGGATGTTCCATTTCCAGCCAATTTTAAGCATCCAGATTTCCAGAAATTTAATGGGGAAGGATCACTAGAAGAACACCTGATGCATTTCATCACCAGCATGGGGAATTTCTCCACAATACCTCAATACTGTTTACGCTTATTTGGATCATCGTTGACAAGTAAAGCTTTCAGGTGGTATTCAAATTTAGCACCAGGATCTATACGCACATGGGAAGAAATGCAAGATGCTTTCATGTCAAACTTCTTCTCGTTAGAGCGCGATGTTAGCATCACAGAATTAGCTTCAGTACGACAGCGAGAAGGAGAACCAGTTGAAAAATTCATAGACAGATGGAAGACACTGGGGGCATCGTGTAGGCAGTTGCCGGAAGAAAAGGAACAAGTCAAAATGTGTCTGAACTCTATGGAGAAGGAATTGCGTTCGAACTCACCAGCGCTGATATCGGAACCTTTCGCGATTTGGCTACCAAAGCCCATGCATTGGAATTAATGACTCGTAAGATGTCAGCATTTCATCATGAAACTGTCAGAAGAATACCTGGCAGGACAACCGTCAACACCATCGATCGGGATAAGAAAAATCAAGATGCGAAGGGCTCAAGAGACAAAAGGCCGGAAGGAAGAGAAAACTGGAATCAATCAAGGGACAGATACGGTGGAAAAAAGCTCAGAATGCTCGATTCTCATGAAGGATTTGAGTTTGATAAAGAGGACGTGGTTCCTATGATGCAACAATTGTTAAAAGCAGGTACCCTGGAATTACCAGAACCGAAACGCCCTGAAGATGTGACGAGGAATCGAGAAAGAAACTTTTGCCATTATCATCGCTTAGTGGGACATTTAAACGGAAAATTGTTACATGTTAAAGTGCATCATATAGCGAATGATAAATAGAGGTGATATAATAACCAGCGAAAGCAAAGGAAAGAATACAAGGGCGACAGTAAATGTATTGTCAATTCAAGAAAAGACTCGGGGAATAAAAGAGAAGGGAGACTGAAGGCCGATAAGAAATGCGACAATGATTACGTTGCGATCGGGGAAGCAGATAACAAGTCCGGTAAAGCAAAAAGCAGGAATTATAAGGAAAGAAGTGACTGAAAGACAGAACATCGAGGATAGAAGTAGAAATGGAGACGCAGTGACAAAAGTGGCTTACGATGTAGTTAGTCACTTGAAAGGTATATCTGCACGTTTAAGTATTTATGATGCGCTCAAGTTATCAGAAGAGTTTCGACAAAGTTTGATTCAAGCACTGTCTGATCACGACGTGAGAGAAACTTTACTGACAGAAATGAAGAATGAAAGAAGCAAGGAAAAGGTGGATTGTCTACCAGTAATATCTTTCTCTGATGATGATTTAATTGGTGAAACAGAACATAACAGGCCATTGATGATAGAAGGGTACATTTGCGAAAAGAAGATAAAACGGATCATGATAGACAATGGGTCAGCAGTGAATCTTTTGCCACTCTCCATGATTACTAAATTGGGTTATCGCCGTTCAGATTTGCGCCCCAGCGGAATGATGATACAGGGGTTTAATCAAGATGGACAACGCGCACTCGGTAAAATTACAGTAATATTGGAAGTGGGAGAACTAATTACTACTGTTGTATGTCATGTTATAAATGCTGTGACGACATATAACCTTCTCTTAGGCAGGCCGTGGATACATCAGTACAATATTGTACCTTCTACTCTACACCAATGTTTCAAATACTATAAGGATGGAATGCATTGTAAAGTAATGGCTGATGCGAAACCCTATACAGAAGCTGAGTCTTTCTTTGCGGATGCTAGCTATTATAAATGTTTCTCCAAAGAAGTGAGAAATGATGATGGAAAGCGAGTCTTAAAAGATGTCCAAATAAATAAAGTTAGAGAAGAAAGGGCGGAATCTCCTGGGACTACAAAATCAAGAAAGAAGTTCTATTTTGTACCCAAGCGCCTGAGACAACCGGGACAACCGCCGTTGACATTGTTGTCGACAGAACAGCTGAAAGTCTTACAGTCCAATTACACAATGCCCTTACCCAATATCGAAAGATGTAAGCCATTTGCAGTCGCCCTAGGAACATTTCAAGTCAGAGCCAGTGCTAAATATCCTGAAGCAATAGAGTTTCATGCTGCAGCAGAGGTGAAGAATGAAAACACAAGCAATATATATCATGGAGAGTTAGCATCGCAGAATTTGAGAAAATACAGTGCAGTAAGCAAGAAAATCATGAGAAATATGGGTTTTGATTGTGACAAGCCCACTGGACTGAATTATGGGAAAGAAATTCAAATCCCTCTCAGAGTTAATTAGGAAAAATGGAGAAAATTCCAAGGATTAGGAGCAAAATCATCAGTAAATATGGTATCAGTAAATATGACTCCAGCCGAACAAATGTCAGAACAAGATGCTAAGGTAGTCGAGTATCCTGAAACCACTCCAAGACAAATAGAAGACGGGGGGCAGCCGACGATAGATGGCTTGCGAGAAATAAATTTGAGAACAGCAGAAGAGCCAAGGAACACATTCATCAGCGTCAGTCTTTCAGATCAGGAATTTGAGAAATATGGCCAACTTCTCAAAGAAAATAAAGACGTCTTCGCCTGGACATATGAAGAAATGCCGGGATTGGAACCCTCTGTAGCGATGCATCGATTAAATATTTCCAAAGAAAAGAAACCAGTAAAGCAAGCACAAAGGCGATTCCACCCAGATCTGATTCCATTAATCGAAAAAGAAGTAAATAAACTAATAAAGGTTGGGTTCGTCAGAGAAGTTAAATATCCCAAGTGGATATCAAACATTGTTCCGGTGAAAAAGAAGAATGGACAGATTAGAGTATGCATTGACTTCAGAGATCTGAATGAAGCATGTCCAAAGGATGACTTCCCTTTCCCGATAACAGAATTATTAATTGATAGCACTACTCAGTATGCTATTATGTCCTTTATGGACGGATACGCAGGTTATAATCAAATCAGGATGGCACCCGAAGATGAAGAGGCAACGGCTTTCAGAACGCCTCTTGGAATTTATTGTTATAAAGTTATATGCCTTTCGGTCTCAAAAATGCTGGAGCAACATATCAAAGGGCGATGAAAAACATTTTTCAAAATATGATGCATAAACATGTTGAATGCTATGTTGATGACTTGGTGGTCAGGTCGGGAGATCATCAAGAACACCGCGAACATTTAGCATCAGTCTTCCGTCGTCTCAGAAAGAAGCAACTAAAGATGAACCCTGCTAAGTGTGCATTTGGAGTATCTTCTGGCAAATTCCTCGGCTTTGTTGTACGACACAGAGGGATCGAGATTGATCCAGAAAAAATTAAGGCTATTCAAAATATGCCGCCACCAACGACGTTGAAGGAATTGAAAAGCTTACAAGGAAAATTGGCATACATTCGCCGTTTCATTTCAAACCTCGCAGGAAGGTGTCAGCCATTTTCTCGGTTAATGAAGAAAGATACAGAATTTGTATGGGATTACGCCTGTCAAAATGCATTTGACTCAATTAAGGAATTATTGAAACAGCCTCCGGTGTTAACAACTCCAGTGAAAGGTAAGCCACTTATCTTATATACATCTGCAGCTACAAATTCTTTGGGTGCTTTGTTAGCACAGGTAAACGAAGCCAGAAAAGAGACAGCTCTTTATTATCTAAGCCGAACATTGATGGGGGCAGAATGCAATTATTCCTCGATCGAAAAAGAATGTTTGGCGCTGATATTCACTGTACAAAAGTTGAGGCATTATTGTCTCTTCCATGATATAACTCTAATCTCAAGAGCAGATCCGATAAATTTTTGATGACTAGGCCAATGTTGTCGGGAAGACTAGCCAAGTGGATGTTATTGCTATCAGAATATACTATTTCGTATAAACCGGCGAAAGCAGCAAAAGGACAAGCTATGGCAGACTTCCTCGCAGTACATCCTATAGCAGAAAGTGAGGAAATCAATGACGAATTTCCAGATGAACAGGTTATGTTGCCTGAATCTCAGAATCTTTGGCAAATGTATTTTGATGGTGCTGCTCGAATATTAGGAGCGGGGGCAAGAGTGATATTCATTACGCCTCAAGGCGATTTATTGCCATACTCCTTCACATTGGGCACCGCATGCACAAACAATGAAGCTGAATACAGAGCTCTTATCATCGGAATGGAAATAGCCCAGCAAATGGAAATAAAATTATTGCATATCTTCGGAGATTCTAAATTGATTGTAAATCAGTTGACAACAAAATTCGAAGTAAGGAAAGAAGAACTCCTGCCTTATTATCGGAAGGCACAAAAGTTGCTTGAACAGTTTTGTCATGTGAAAATTAAACACATACCACGGTCTGAGAATGCAAAAGCGGATGCTTTAGCCGGTCTGGCAGCAGCTCTGTCCTGCACAAATCGAAGTCCTCTTCAGATAACTATAGAAGAAAGAAGATTCCTGCCATCTGCAGAGGTTATCGAAGAAATGTCTAGAAGTAATGACAGATGATTGGCGTCAGCCTTTCGTTGATTATCTCAAGTATAATATCTTGCCAGAAGATAATGCACAAAGATAGCAGATTAAGCAGCGATCGGACAAATTTGTCATATGCAGCGAAGTATTGTATAGAAAATCTTACAATGGAATGCTGTTGAGATGCTTAGACAAGCAAGAAGCAAACCAAATGCTGCGAGAGGCACATTCAGGTGAATGCGGAGCACATCAAGCCGGCCAAAATTTATGCCATATAGTGCATCGAATGGGTTATTATTGGCCTACTATGTTCAAAGATGCAATAGAATACGCAAAGCGGTGTCATGAATGTCAAATACACGGAGATGTAATACATGTTCCCCCAGAAGACTTACATCAGTCTGTTGCTTCCTGGCCTTTCTCAGCCTGGGGATTCGATGTGATTGGTCCTATAAATCTCCCTTTATCTAAAGGAAAACAGTATATTCTAGCAGCAACAGACTATTTCTCCAAATGGACCGAAGCAATTGCCTTACGTAATGTTAAAGAAACAGACGTGGTCAATTTCATCCAGCATGCTATAATATACCGTCATGGTATTCCGAAAAAGATTGTCACTGATAATGGCACCCCTTTTAAAAATAGAGGCATGGAAAAGTTGTGTCAGAAGTTCGGCATCCAGCATTCTTTTTCAACACCTTACTATCCTCCGACCAATGGATTAGCAGAGGCGTTTAACAAAACGATTATCAAAATAATGAAAAAAACGGTGACAGGCAATAAGCGTGATTGGGATGAAAAGTTACAAGTAGCATTATGGGCCTACAGAACTACCCATCGTACAGCAACAGAGGCGACACCGTATCCCAATTGAGATGCAGGTGGAATCACTCAGGATAGTAGTACATCAGTCTATAACATATGATGAAAATGCAAAAATAAGGCTGAAAGAATTAGATCTGCTCGATGAGAAACGTCTTGAAGCTCAGCAGCGGTTGCAGTCATATCAGGCCAGGATATCGGCTGCATTTGATAAACAGGTTAAATACCGATCTTTCAAAAAAGGGGATATGGTGTTAATGTTGAAAAGACCTATAGTGATTACTCGCCGAACAGGGGGCAAGTTCAAGCCTAAATGGGACGGTCCATATGTGGTAAAAGAAGTATACTCCAATGGGGCATATAGAATCACAAATCAAGAGGGACAGGGTATCAGTATACTTGTCAATGCCCGTTTCATCAAAAGATACTATCCCTAAAGATAGACATGTGGATTTTGATCCAGAATATTATCGGCATAATGAGTCTGTATCAAAAGGGGGCAAGGATGAATAAGATCATGTTTATATGTCAACAAAAGAAGCTGAGAAGAAGAAATTCACAAGCATGTCAATTATCAAGCATCAAATCCGAAAATATATACATGATCATCATTACCAATTAAGTTGGACAAAATCAATATCATCTTGAGGATTCTCTTGAAGATATTGACAAGATTGATATATTGCCTTACAAGGCATGGATCTTCTTGAAGATACTATCTCAGTTGGAAATATCTACTATACTGGCAATGATGATGATCATATATATTATTGCCTTACAAGGCACGGGTCTTCCTAAAGATATTATCAAAAGCAAGGATACATCAATCTCGGTTAAAGAGGCAGTATAGCCAAGCCAAATCCTAAAAGAGCCAAATTGAGCCAAATCAAAAAGATCAAGCTTTGTAAATATATATATATATATAATATATAATAAAATAAAATAATGCTCTCAAAGGATCAAGCTCTAAAAGAGCCGGCCAACTATACGTAAGACCTATGAAGATCGCCATTCAGGCAGCGGCGAGGAGTCAGTGGCCCTAAAAAGCCCGCGAAGACCATCGTGCGCACCCATGCGGGCAGCTGATGAAGTCAATGATTCAAAGTCTAAAAGGCTATAAATCTGCAAAGACTAGTCACCGTCACTCCCATGCCGTCTGTATAGCTTCCGGCAGCGCCACGGGGAACGGATGAAAATGCCCTTCTGTGAATGGGCTCAACCTTGCAGACGAAGAAAACAGGGGCCACAGTGCAAGCTTTATGCCAACCGTGCGTAAGACCCTCCAGATCTAGTGTTTGATTTCAGTAGTAACTCGTGAGGAAGGGCTCAAACCTACTCATTGATGGACTGGCGACCCTAGATTTGGTGCCCAAAGGTAGCTTTGCGAGCCCTGCGAACTCTAGAGAGTTACCGTGGCCAACCCTGTGCGTAAAACCAACAGTTCACCGCCTGGTAGCGTCAATGGGACCCTCTGATGGACCTTGGCTGTGAGCTCAAGGCAGTGAAAAGCCCAAAAGTGAACTCTAGAGAGTTACAGTGGCCATCACATAAGACCCATAAATGCTCCACTACTCATGAGCTTAAACTGTGTGTGTGCGCACGCTCCACTACTCATGAGCTTAAACTGTGTGTGGCTAATTAAATTGAAACTTAGTACCGCCAATCTAAATACTCACATAGAGAATCCCGCACTAACAAAGCATAAAAGGTTTAGAAATTGTAAAGGATGTAATGAAATTATTATATAAAGTATAAATATAATTTGATAATATTAGTATAAATGTCATCAACATGTAATGAGAAAATGCTATTATAAACATCTTAAAACGCTTTCATAAAAACATATGTGAAGCCAAATAAATTATGTCCAAGAAACATAAAAGCAAAAATCACATGTTCAAAATTACATGTTTTAAAGATCTTCTGTAATCCCCACTGCTTCTGAGTATCTGTGCAAATCTTCTTTCAATTGTGCCTGAGCTACATCATGTTTAGATTTTTCTTCCAGAATAAGTCTTGCCTGATCAGGAACGCCAGCAAGTTTATTCTCCAGAGAAGCAATCATTTCTTTACCTTGAAGTTGCACAGATTTTTCAATATTAATGGATTGAACATTCGCCTGTATCCTCTCTTCAACATCTTGAATGATTAAGGTTTTTTCATGATTCCTTCTCTCCAGTTGGGAAATTTCTTCCTTCAGGGCTGCAATACGATCTTGGATAGTCTTATTTTCATCAATATGAATCTTTAATTGATCTTGAAGAATCATATGCTCTTGTTCAAGTTTAGAAATTGATGAAGCTATCAGAAAGGCCTGTTCTTGAGATGCAGCCAGCTGCTTCTTGTACTCTAAAATCTCAGGGGCAATTGTAACATTCTCTACCGACGCCAAAGAAATTACTGAATCACGAAACTTGAGGAGTGAATCACGCAAAGGAGATATGTTGATTCTAGCCATCTCGGCAGAGCTCTCCAAAATCTCTATACAACATCCAAATCCAACCATTGATCAGGATTTCTGAAGATATGGATTATTGCTAACAAGGAATGTTTCACCATAAGCATTTTATGGACAGGGATTTTTGCAAAGGATGACAATTCAGAAGTAGTGGCCACAGAATCAGAACTGGCCGCACCACTGCAAGGATGAGTTCCTATAGCAAAAGAAGAAAGATATTTAAAATATTATTATGAAATATGTAGTCATGAGTAAAGATAATCAGTGCATATATATGTACCTGTCACTGGAATATGACTAACAGAAGGAGAAGCTCTCTGAGTCATGGAAAGACCAAGTTCCACCATATCAGCAAAAGATGGTGCTCTAGCTTAAGTGCTTGAATCTCTGGTAGCCGGAGTTGGCAAGTCTGTAGTTTCTGTTGGAAATATGATTTCACGAGCCACTACTCTCTGTACTACCAATGAAACTACAGGTGCTCTTGGTGAAGTTACCACGAGAGGGCTCGCTGAAGAGATAGCACCTATTTCTGCAACTTGAGCACCTAAAAAAGGAGACACAATAAAAGGGAGATATAATAATAAAATAATAGTTGTTAAAATATAGATAGATATATGCATATGGAAATTAAATCTCCTTTACCTGGTGAATACCCATATTCGCCATAATCTAAAAGTTCCTCTTCATTTTCCTCAGCTACAGGAGATTTAGCAGGAACATTTACACCAGGGAGAGTCTTAACAGTTGCAGGGGAAGATTCCATCTCAACTTCTTTCGTAATTATTTCCTCATCCCCGTCGATGTCAACTTCACCTTCTTCAAAGTCATCATCTTTATCTTCACAGCTGTCGCTATCTCTGCTGTTTTCATATTGTGAAGATTCAGTAGTATCTGACGATGAAGCTGAATTTTCATCTTCCAAGATTTCTTCGTCAACTTCTTCAATGATAACTTACTTCCCTTTGTAAGAAACGGGTTGGCTGCTCTCCGGTGCAGGCTCTTGGACTATAGGGGAAGCGGATGCTTGGCGAGTCCTTTCTGGAAGAATAGGAGATGATGTTTGCAAACGCTTTTTTGATCTAGTCATTGGGGAAGATGGACTAGGACCAAGGGGTTGTGGAGGAGATATGGAAGTACCAATAGCTGGTCCTTCTTGAACTGCTGCAGTCTCTGCAGGAATTGGAGAAGATGTACCTTCAGCATCGTTTGTGGCTTGATTTGAGAAGTCCCGACGAGTTTTCTCGAATTCTCTCAGAACTCCGTGAGCAAACCAGCCATCCAAAGTGTTGATAGGCTTGATTTCACGGATAGGGTCTTCCAATGATATATTCCTACAAATTTCTCCAGGATGAGATGCATGACTCTTTTCTGGAATATAACCGATTCCACTCTCTAAATTTCTGCCCTTCAGCCTGGGCGGATGGAGAAAGATAGAAGAATCCACTGGCAAGCATTTAGTGACCAAGTATGATTGGTGATCCCACCATCGCATCCAGCTATATGATGTACGGACTATGCGAGCACAGCCTGGAATTATGAAAAGAGATCCAACACAGCCATTCAACAGTTGTTTCCATATCATGACCCAGTTAAGAGGACCGGTTCCATAACAGCTCATTTTTCTAGTAACCAACCCGCAGTCTTGAGTCACGGTTTGATCATAACCAAATTGACGAGCAAAGCGACTGGGGTAGTAAGGTTCTCTCCAAAATTTTGTTCCTTCTCGAAGAGGTAAACTGCATGAGCGAATAGAAAAGAAGAAAGCTCTCTCTGCTGCAGTAAGCATTTCTTGGTCCACCATATCTGTATCTTTAGTGTAGCGATAAAGGCGGAACTGAAAGAAGTTTATCTGGTCGTCATCTCGAATTTTATTGGCAACCCACTCATATGCTCTTTTTGCCATCGCTCTTTGCTGAAAGAACCAGAGTGGAAGGTGAGAAGGATGAGTATATGCTTGCTCCGGAGCCTCAAAAGTCCAAGGAAAATAAACTCCAAGCCACCCCGTAATATAATGCCAAGAAGTATGTGCAGACGAAGCTCCAAGAGTAGGGTCTTTTACGTGGGTAGCTACTTCTCCAAGAGCCCTGTAAATAGAACATAATACTGGAGGAGCAAGAGAGTATTTATGGCCTTCCGCTAAAGCACCAGCTACAACAAAGATGCTTGGACGAACAGCATCTGCCCACTTGGAGCTGGCAATATGACCAAACTTAGCCAGTAAGTCAAGAACGCTGCAAGTTCTCCAAAAGAGCTATATTCTGGCCTTCCCCTCATTGCATCTCGAAGCTTCGTTAGTTCTTTAGAGTGATAATCGCGAAATCTTCAAAGAAAGAATAAAGATGAGGAGGTTAATATGCAGGAATGGCTAAATAAGCAAGAATATAAAGAGGTAGTCAATTATCAGATTGATAAATACCTGAGACCCCTAGAGAAATGAGCCAACCATTGTAGAGGGGGAATTTTGTGGAAGCTGGGGAATTTGCCCATCTCTTTGAACAGTTCTATGGTGGTCTCAGAGATGGAAAGCTTGCGATCTGGAGAAGATACAAAGGCCAATTCTCTATTTGTAGGAATGAATTCATCATAGAATTTGCCTGTTATTGTAAGACCGGCTATACGATGAAGATCCCAAAGTGATATGCTCATTTCATCATAAGGTAAATGGAAGGAGTTGGTTGTAGGCGACCAGTATTCAAGGAAGCCTTTCAGTACATTGGGTTCCCTATAGAAGTGTTTGGAGGTCACTTCTATGGCATCATAAAGGCCAATCTTTGCAAGAGTGCTCGTATGCTTCAGCAATATAGCCTCCGCCCATTCAGAGTAATAGCGGCGAACAGTTAACATGCCTCTGATGCGGAATTCTGCCTGTCCCCAGAGTTGTTCTCGATTTCTAAAGCGCTGTCGAACTGTCTCATAAAAATGAAAAGGAAAGAGATCATGAGGATTGTGGAAAGGAACTAAGAATATCATGGGATGAGCTTCCCCTATCCTTTGTCATGGTTTTTGTGTCTGAATGACTCCCTCAAGGATTCGGGGCTCTCTTGATGCCCACGATTCAGTATACATTAACCTCTCGCCGTGGACGTAATCTTTAGACTCACAGTCAAGCATGGACTGATGGCGGTATACTTTGATGGGAATAATTGTCATGCCCTCCGCATGAGGGTTGTCAAATTTCATAACGCCTTCAACAACTCGTACCGAGTCCCATGAGTTTTGAAGTCTCTTCCTCTTATGTTCCTTAAATTTCTCTGCGAACTCTTTCGCCTTATTCCAGCGAGTTTTCTTTGGACGAGAAGCAGGGGGAGTGTCTTCACGAAGGGGTGGTCTTTCACTATCAGTACGAATGTGAGCCGTAGTCTTTAACCATTCATCCCAATCGTATTCCCTGCCGTGCTTCGGGGGACATTTGATATCTCCTAATGATATGGATCTATGAATGGGGGAAGGCAAAGATCTAATGAGGTCAGAAAAGTCGAAGGTGGGAAGAACAGGCTCTTTAAAATAAGCAGGATTTCTGGAAGTGGTCTTTGTTCGCTTGGCAGGAGGTTGATCAGAAGAAGGTTGATCGGAAGGAGGACGAGCTGTTTGTTTTATACGAGCCATGAAAATAAGTCAAAGAAAGGAAGATAAATGACAGAGTAAGAAAGGAAGAAAGAAGAAAATGGCTAAGTGTTGGAAACAATTCAAAAGAAATTGGCTAAGTACGAAGTACTTTGCGTGGGTCCGAGCAAAGTAAAAGGTTTGTGCGGAAAATCTCCAAGGTCAAAGGACTTCGCGCAAAGAGAAATGGTTTGTGCGGGTTCGCGCAAAGTAAAAGGTTTGCACGGAAAATCTCCAAGGTCAAAGGACTTCGCACAAAGTGAAATGGTTTGCGCGGGTTCGCGCAAAGTAAAAGGTTTGCGCGGAAGAAAATCGCCAGAGCAGAGTTTCAGCAGAGTACAAGCAGTTCGTGAAAATGATGAAATAGTTAGACTATTTATAGTATTTCTGACCGAGTACGGTACTCGACCGAGCTTTGCGCGGTGTCGCGTAAACCCTAGAAAATGAATGGTTTGATCCTTTTTCTTTGATTTTCTGAAAAAACAAAGTACGGATCAAGGGGGCATCTGTTGAGGCATAAAATAAGCAAAGAACTGAAGAAAGGAAAGATCAAGAAAATCAGTTTGAAGATCAAAGAAATCAGTTTGAAGATGACTTTGCGCGTGTTCGGGCAAAGTGAATAGATTGCGCTGGACCGCGCAAAGTAAATGGGTTGCGCGGGTTGATCAGTGAAGACAGGTTGCGCAGGAATGATAGATTGCGTGAGACCGCGTAAAGCATGTCGTTTGCGCGAGTCCGCGCAAAGTGTTTTGCGGAGGTATAAAAATGGTTGGATGTTATTTTGTCCCACATCGACCAGAACAGAGATTTACACCAGTAAAAATGTCTATAAATACCCCGTTCTTTCTCTCAAAAGGGGTTGGAAGATTTCAGAGTGGAAGAAAGACGAAGAAGAAGACAGAAGGTGCAAATGAGCATTGGGCTCATATAGTTTGCACGGACTCGCGCAAAGGAGCATTGGGCTCCTGTAATTTGCGCGGACCCGCGCAAACCATGTCGTTTGCACGGACCCGCGCAAAGCATGTCGTTTGCGCTGACCCGCGCAAACTGACTGCTGGACAGTCTATAACTGCAATGGGCTGATATGCTGCTGGAATGGCTAGAGTCTTCAGATCTTCAAGTTTTTCTTGTTCAGGAGGAAGGGAAGGTTCTTCAACGAAAAGACGTATTCCTCTTAAGTCTCAGGAGATGACCAGAATAGCACTGAAATGCTGCCAAAATCTCTATTCTCTTGAAGATTGATTAGTCGACTTGTCTATTCCTCCTAAGTCATAGGAGATGATTGAAATCATTGCCGTTATGCAGTCGAAATTTATATTTAACTACGATAATTGTAACTTACAAGGAATTCTTTGTAGACTATCTTCGAATCAAGGGATATCAGAGGATGTAAATGAATACAGAATCAATAAAATGTGACAATTGTCTTTGTAACTGTTCCATTATTATGTTTGAATAAGATAATGCTCCCAAATCAAATACATTTGTTTCCTTGTCGAAATAGCCCGATGCAACAGAGACGCTCATAACTCCATCGTTAGATGTTAGATTGGGTCGATGTTTGGTTATCTGAAAGGTAATTTATTGCTCTATCTTTCCTAATTCAAATCGTCGTATTCCGAGACCATTTGGGCATCCGTAAGTGGGTCCTGAATTTTTCCTTCATCTCCTTGTCCAATAGTAACCTCCATAACTCTCTCTTCAATGGTCGAATTTAGACTATTTTGAGCTCATTGGAATGGTAACTTGAAAAGCTTCCAAATGGGACCAGAATTGGATAATTTTGAGACCGTTCGATATCCCAAAAGCACATTGGAACTGTTCGATCGACATTTTGCCATTTGGATTGTTAGTCTCTCCAAATCACCCGATCCAACGGAGATGCTCATAACTCCATCGTTTGATGTCGGATTGGGCTGATGTTTGGTCATCTGAAAGGTAATTTATTGCTCTTTCATTCTGAAATGGCCAAGCTAAATGTCCTAGAGGGGGGGTGAATAGGACAATGCCAAATAAAAACTTATAATAGCGGAATTAACGAAATATGATAGCCAATGAACTAATTAAATAAATTGTAATGCAGAAATGAAATACAACCTCAAACAATTGAAATTGAGTGGTTGATACAAACGTTGTTCTAAGGACAACCTTTCACCAAAAACTCAGTGTTTATGGTAGGACAACCTTATGTCTAGAAATGTCTTTGTATCAAATACACAAATCAAAGAGGAATAAAGAAACAAATACAAACTGCACTGAATAAATTGAATTTACAAATGTCTTGTTCTAGGGACAACCATACACCATAAAAATGGCAGGGCAACCTTGCTGGAACAATTTGGAATTTAAAGCTTGAATCAATAAAAAGAATTGCTGGAAATAAATTGTAGAAATAAATCACTAAATTATTACAACATTCCCACACTTGCTTGTAATTTCAAACTGTTACAACATTCACATCCACAAGGAAAATAGAACTGAATGATAAAAGAAAAACATTCAATCCACAAGACAAGAAGTTATAGTGGTTCGCCTGTGTGTTCACCAACTGTTCTCAAACAGCCACACAGAATGCTACTCCACTCCTAATATCCTCACACAGGGGATATTAGCGTTCTCTAATAAAACTGGTTTTCACAGGTTTACCAAAAACCTTCACAATTGTGTCTTTGTCACTTGGGCTTACACAATAAAAAAAAACCCTCAATCTGAGTTTTCTGGCTCTCCTCAGATAACCATACACATAGAGATTTTTCTGGCAAATCTCATAAAAAACCAAAACAGAAATTACAGGAATTGTAAAATACCTGGATCTTATCCTTTTGCAGTAGCCCGGAAGAACCGATCAGAGTAGAGATGATAGTTCAATGTCCAATACTCAAATTATTGAGGTTCTAAGTTCTAAATGATTTTAAATGAAATCTCAAAGGGCTAGCTCTATTTGATTTTAATTCTAAGAAGAAGGAATACACGATTTCCCCTTTTCAAATAGGATTGGAATTTAGAATAAAATCAAATATAAAAAGCTAACAAAAGGAATTAGAATGAAGCGCAAATTAGCTTAAATTTAAACACGACTTATCTCAGAGTGGAACCTTGCTTTTATAGAATTTTCAATGAATAAACTCTGAAATTCGTGTGCTATTTATAGTTACAGAAATTCGTCTTCGACTGGTCTAGAAGTTCCCACGACTGGTCTTAGAAGAAACAGATTTTTGAATTTCTGCGCGGAATCAGGAAAACCGATGTACGACTGGTCGTAGGCAGTCCACGACTGGTCGAAGGTCCTCCACGACCGGTCGAGACCCCTTCTCGACTGGTCGAGCAACAGTGAATTTAGTCGCTGGAGTTTGAGCCGAGGCTCCACGACTGGTCGAGCTTCGAGTCGAGGCCGTTCCACGACCGGTCGTGCAGACTTCAAGACTGGTCGTGAGCGAACCAGAAAATCCGATAAATTTGAACAATTCCAAGACTGGTCTAGGAAATTCTTAGACAGGTCGAGCCAGTGCTAGGACTGGTCGAACCAGAACCAGGACTAGTCTAAGAGCAGCTCAAACACATGTTTAAATACATTTGGATAATGTATCCAAAGTGACCTACCCTAAGGTCAGTGACTATGGTCTATCAAACCTGAATAATGAAGTATGGACATTGAACTCTACTTCATTCAACGAATGATAAATCTTTTAGTACTTAAAGCCTGAAGTACGAGTCGTCCAACCACTTGAACCTGAAGTCAGAGTCGTCCAAACACTTGACACCAACATTTATCTTGAACTTGAATAACCAATAAAGAATGTCGTGACTTCTTTGTATCTTCTTCTTTATATCTTCTTCTTTATATCTTGAAGCCGCTTGAAGAGTCCATGGTTGTCTTAAACATAGAACACACACATAGAACATACCAAGGTTTTGACACACAAAATTTGACAATCAAAGAGGTATCATATAATAGCACTAACACATTCCTAATTCAAATAGTCGTATTCCGAGACCCTTTGGGCATCCGTAAGTGGGTCCTGAATTTTTCCTACATCTCCTTGTCCAATAGTAACCTTCATAACTCCCTCTTCAATGGTCGAATTTAGACTATTTTGAGCTTATTGGAATTGGATAATTCTAAGACCGTTCGATATCCCAAAAGCACATTGGAACTCTTCGAACGTCATTTTGCAATTTGGACTGTTAGTCTTTCCAAATCGCCCGATCCAACAGAGACGCTTATAACTCGATCGTTTGATGTCGGAATGGGTGGATGTTTGGCCATCTGAAAGGTAATTTATTGCCCTTTCTATCCTAATTCAAATCGTCGTATTCTGAGACCATTTGGGCATCCATAAGTGGGTCCTGATTTTTTCCTTCATTACCTTGTCCAATAGTAACCTTCATAACTCTCTCTTCAATGGTCAAATTTAGACTATTTTGAGCTCATTGGAATGGTAACTTGACAAGCTTCCAAATGGGACTAGAATTGGATAATTCTGAGACCGTTCGATATCCCAAAAGCACATTGGAACTCTTCGATCGTCATTTTGCAATTTGGATTGTTAGTCTTTCCAAATCGCCCGATCCAACGGAGACGCTCATAGCTCCATCGTTTGATGTCGGAATGGGTCGATGTTTGGTCATCTGAAAGGTAATTTATTGCCCTTTCTATCCTAATTCAAATCGTCGTATTCTGAGACCATTTGGGCATCCGTAAGTGGGTCCTGATTTTTTCCTTCATTTCCTTGTCCAATAGTAACCTTCATAACTCTCTCTTCAATGGTCGAATTTATCCTATTTTGAGCTCATTAGAATGGTAACTTGACACGCTTCCAAATGGGACTAGAATTGGATAATTCTGAGACCGTTCGATATCCCAAAAGAACATTGGAACACTTCGATCGAAATTTTGCCATTTGGATTGTTAGTCTTTCCAAATCGCCCGATCCAACGGAGACGCTCATAACTCCATCGTTTGATGTCGGATTGGGTCGATGTTTGGTCATCTGAAAGGTAATTTATTGCCCTTCCAATCCTAATTCAAATCGTCGTATTCCGAGACCATTTGGGCATCCGTAAGTGGGTCCTGAATTTTTCCTTCATTTCCTTGTCCAATAGTAACCTTCATAATCCTCTCTTCAATGTTCGAATTTAGACTATTTTGAGCTCATTAGAATGGTAACTTGACAAGCATCCAAATGGGACTAGAATTGGATAATTCTGAGACCGTTCGATATCCCAAAAGCACTTTGGAACTCTTCGATCGTCATTTTGCAATTTGGATTGTTAGCCTTTCCAAATTGCCCGATCCAACGGAGACGCCTATAACTCCATCGTTTGATGTCGGATTGGGTTGATGTTTTGTCATCTGAAAGGTAATTTATTACTCTTTCATTCCTAATTCAAATCGTCGTATTCCGAGACCATTTGGGCATCCGAAAGTGGGTCCTGAATTTTTCATTCATCTCTTTGTCCAATAGTAACCTTCATAACACTCTCTTCAATGGTCGAATTTAGACTATTTTGAGCTAATTGGAATGGAAACTTGATAAGCTTCCAAATGGGACCAGAATTGGATAATTCTGAGACCGCTCGATATACAAAAAGCACGTTGGAACTCTTCGATCGTCATTTTGCAATTTGGTCTGTTAGTCTTTCCAAATCGCCCGATCCAACGGAGACGCACATAACTCCATCGTTAGATGTCGGATTGGGTCGATGTTTGGTCATCTGAAAGGTAATTTATTGCCTTTCAATCCTAATTCAAATCGTCGTATTTCGAGACCATTTGGGCATCCATAAGTGGGTTCGGAATTTTTCCATCATTTCCTTGTCCAATAGTAACCTTCATAACTCTCTCTTCAATGGTCGAATTTAGACCATTTTGAGCTCATTGGATTGGTAACTTGACAAGCTTCCAAATGGGACCAGATTTGGAGAATTCTAAGACCGTTCGATATCCCAAAAGCACGTTGGAACTCTTCGATCGTCATTTTGCAATTTGGTTAGTTAGTCTTTCCAAATCGCCCGATCTAACGGAGACGCTCATAACTCCATCGTTAGATGTCGGATTGGGTCGATGTTTGGTTATCTGAAAGGTAATTTATTGCTCTATCATTCCTAATTCAAATCGTCGTATTCCAAGACCGTTTGGGCATCCGTAAGTGGGTCCTGAATTGTTCCTTCATCTCCTTGTCCAATAGTAACCTTCATAACTCTCTCTTCAATGGTCGAATTTAGACTATTTTGAGCTCATTGGAATGGTAACTTGAAAAGCTTCCAAATGGGACCAGAATTGGATAATTCTGAGACCGTTCGATATCCCAAAAGCACATTGGAACTCTTCGATCGACATTTTGCCATTTGGATTATTAGTCTTTCCAAATCGCCCGATATTACGGAGATGCTCATAACTCCATCGTTTGATGTCGGATTGGGTCGATGTTTGGTCATCTGAAAGGTAATTTATTGCCCTTTCAATCCTAATTCAAATCATCGTATTCCAAGACCATTTGGGCATCCGTAAGTGGGTCCTGAATATTTCCTTCATTTCCTTGTCCAATAGTAACCTTCATAACTCTCTCTTCAATGTTCGAATTTAGACTATTTTGAGCTCATTGGAATGGTAACTTGACATGCTTCCAAATGGGACTAGAATTGGATAATTCTGAGGCCGTTCGATATCCCAAAAGCACGTTGGAACTCTTCGATCGTCATTTTGCAATTTGGATTGTTAGTCTTTCCAAATCGCCCGATCCAACGGAGTCACTCATAACTCCATCATTTGATGTCGGATTGGGTCGATGTTTTGTCATCTGAAAGGTAATGTATTGCTCTTTCATTTCTAATTCAAATCGTCGTATTCCGAGACCATTTTGGGCATCCGTAAGTGGGTCCTGAATTTTCCTTCATCTCCTTGTCCAATAGTAACCTTCATAACTCTCTCCTCAATGGTCGAATTTAGACTATTTTGAGCTTATTGGAATGGTAACTTGACAAATTTTCAAATGGGACCAGAATTGGACAATTATGAGACCGTTCGATATCCCAAAAGCACGTTGGAGCTCCTCGATCGTCATTTTGCAATTTGGATTGTTAGTCTTTCCAAATCGGCCGATCCAATGGAGACGCTCATAACTCCATCGTTTGATGTCGGATTGGGTCGATGTTTTGTCATCTGAAAGGTACTGTATTGCTCTTTCATTCCTAATTCAAATCGTCGTATTCCGAGACCATTTGGGCATCCGTAAGTGGGTCCTAAATTTTTTCTTCATTCCCTTGTCAAATAGTGACCTTCATAACTCTCTCTTCAATGGTCGAATTTAGACTATTTTGGGATCATTGGAATGGTAACTTGACAAGCTACCAAATGGGACTAGAATTGGATAATTCTGAGACCGTTCGATATCCCAAAAGCACGTTGGAACACTTTGATCGTCATTTTGCAATTTGGATTGTTAGTCTTTCCAAATCGCCCTATCCAACGGAGACGCTCATAACTCCATCGTTTGATGTCCGATTGGGTCGATGTTTGGTCATCTGAAAGGTAATTTATTGCTCTTTCATTCCTAATTCAAATAGTCGTATACCGAGACCATTTGGGCATCCGTAAGTTGGTCCTGAATTTTTCCATCATCTCCTTGTCCAATAATAACCTTCATAACTCTCTCTTCAATGGTCGAATTTAGACTATTTTGAGCTCATTGGAATGGTAACTTGACAAGCTTCCAAATGGGACCAGAATTGGATAATTCTGAGACCGTTCAATATCCCAAAAGCACATTGGAACTCTTTGATCGTCATTTTACAATTTGGATTGTTAGTCTTTCCAAATTGCCCGATCCAACGGAGTCGCTCATAACTCCATCGTTTGATGTCGGATTGGGTCGATGTTTTGTCATCTGAAAGGTAATGTATTGCTCTTTCATTCCTAACTCAAATCGTCGTATTCCGAGACCATTTGGGCATCCGTAAGTGGGTCCTGAATTTTTCCATCATCTCCTTGTCCAATAATAACCTTCATAACTCTCTCTTCAATGGTCGAATTCAGACTATTTTGAGCTCATTGGAATGGTAACTTGACAAGCTTCCAAATGGGACCAGAATTGGATAATTCTGAGACCGTTCAATATCCCAAAAGCACATTGGAACTCTTTGATCATCATTTTACAATTTGGATTGTTAGTCTTTCCAAATTGCCCGATCCAACGGAGTCGCTCATAACTCCATCGTTTGATGTCGGATTGGGTCGATGTTTTGTCATCTGAAAGGTAATGTATTGCTCTTTCATTCCTAACTCAAATCGTCGTATTCCGAGACCATTTGGGCATCCGTAAGTGGGTCCTGAATTTTCCTTTATCTCCTTGTCCAATAGTAACCTTCATAACTCTCTCTTCAATGGCCGAATTTAGACTATTTTGAGCTCATTGGAATGGTAACTTGACAAGCTTCCAAATGGGACTAGAATTGGATAATTCTGAGACCGTTCGATATCCCAAAAGCACGTTGGAACTCTTCGTTCGTCATTTTGCAATTTGGATTGTTAGTCTTTCCAAATCGCCCGATCCTATGGACACGCTCATAACTTCATCATTTGATGTCCGATTGGGTCGTTGTTTGGTCATCTGAAAGGTAATTTATTTCCCTTTCAATCCTAATTCAAATCGTCATATTCTGAGACCATTTGGGCATCCGAAAGTGGGTGCTAAATTTTTCGTTCATTTCCTTGTCAAATAGTGACCTTCATAACTCTCTCTTCAATGGTCGAATTTATACTATTTTGAGCTCATTGGAATGGTAACTTGACAAGCTTCCAAATGGGACTAGAATTGGATACTTCTGAGACCGTTCGATATCCTAAAAGCACGATGAAACTCTTCGATCGTCATTTTTCAATTTGGATAGTCTTTCCAAATCGCCCGATCCAACGGAGTCTGATGTCGGATTGGGTCGATGTTTGGTCATCTGAAAGGTAATTTATTGCTCTTTCATTCCTAATTCAAATCGTCCTATTCCGAGACCATTTGGGCATCTGTAAGTGGGTCCTGAATTTTTCCTTCATCTCCTTGTCCAATAGTTACCTTCATAACTCTCTCTTCAATAGTCGAATTTAGACTATTTTGAGCTCATTGGAATGGTAACTTGACAAGCTTCCAAATGGGACCAGAATTGGATAATTCTGAGACCGTTCGATATCCCAAAAGCACGTTGGAATTCTTCGATCGTCATTTTGCAATTTGGATTGTTAGTCTTTCCAAATCGCCCGATCCAACGGAGACTCTCATAGCACCAATGTTTGAAGTCGGATTGGGTCGTTGTTTTGTCATTTGAAAGGTAATTTACTGTTCTTTCATTCCTAATTCAAATCGTCAAATTCCGAGACCATTTGGGCATCCGTAAGTGGGTCCTGAGTTTTTCCTTCATCTCCTTGTCCAATAGTAACCTTCATAACTCTCTTCAATGGTCGAATTTAGACTATTTTGAGCTCATTGGAATGGTAACTTGACAAGCTTCCAAATGGGACTAGAATTGGATAATTCTAAGACCGTTCGATATCCCAAAAGCACGTTGGAACTCTTCAATCGTCATTTTGCAATTTGGATTGTTAGTCTTTCCAAATCGTCCGATCCAACGGAGACTCTCATAACACCAATGTTTGAAGTCGGATTGGGTCGTTGTTTTTGAAAAGGCCAAGCTATATGTCCTAGGGGGGGGGGGGGGTGAATAGGACTATGCCAAATTTAAAATAAAATCAGCGGAAATAAAATAAGCCAATAGCCTTACTATATGAATCAATTCACAAAGCTAAATATTTAAATCACCTTGATAAATAGGTATCGAGAGATTGATACAAATTCAGTTCTAAGGACAACCTTACACCATAATCAACAAGGGCTTATGGTAGGACAACCTTATTTCTAGAACCTCTTTTGGATCAAGGACTCAATATTAATATAAGTAAATGAAATAGCAAGGAATTGTAATTAAATGCAGAAGTAAGATCTAAATTATTACAACAATCCCCACACTTGCTTGAAATGTAAATAATTACAACATTCACATCCACTTGTACATTCCACAAGATCGAATGATAAAAGATATGAAAATTAAGCAAGCATTCAAACCACAAGTCAAAGAGTTTTAGTGGTTCGCTTGTGTGTACACCAACTGTTTTCCAACAGCCACACAAAAAGCTACTCCACTCCTAATATCCTCACACAGGGGATATTAGCGTTCACTAACAAATAGGTTTTCACAGGTTCACCAAAAACCTTTACAATTGTGTCTTTTTCACTTGGGCTTACACAATTCAAAAACCCCTCTTTTCTGAGTTTTCTGGTTTTCCTCAGACAACCAATACAATGAGATTTTTCTGGCTCAACCTCAAACAAAACCAGTACAATGAGATTTTTCTGGCTTAACCTAAAAAAAAACCAAAAGTAAATGAATTTTACAGAATTGTAAAATACCTGGATTTCTCCTTTTTCGTAGCAGCCCGGTAGAACCAATCGGAGTAGATGATTTGAATGTCAAAGTTCAATTTCCAATACTCACATTCATAAGGTTCTAAATTCTAATTGATTTTAGATTTAACTCGTTGGGCGTAGCTATATTTGATTTTGATTCCAAGAAGAAGGAATAAGATAATTCCTCTTTTCAAATAAGATTGGAATATAGAAACAAAATCAAATTAAATAAGCTAGCAAAAAGGAATATTAAATAAGCACAATCTAGCTTAAAATAAACACAGACTTATCTCAGAGTGATCACTTGAAAATTTCTTGAATTGAATAGCGTTGAAGTTATGAAAACTCTGAATTCCGTGTTCAATTTATAGAAGCAGAAATCGCTCCTACGACTGGTCTTAGAAACCTACGACTGGTCGTAGCTCTAACAGATTTTTGAAAAAATAAGCGCGATCTTTGAAAGCCGTTCTACGACTGGTCGTGAGTACCCTACGACTGGTCGTGGGTCACCTACGACTGGTCGTAGATCCCTACGACTGGTCGTAGGACCAGTGATTTCGTTGCTGGACTTTAAGTCGTAGCTCCACGACTGGTCGTGGACGAGTCGAAGCCACACCTACGACCGGTCGAAGGATCTCCAGGACTGGTCGTGGGTGTACCAAAAATTCTGAAAAATCTTCAACTACTTAGGACTGGTCGTGGAATTTCTTGGACTAGTCGAACCAATGCTAGGACTGGTCGAACAAGAGCTAGGACTGGTCGTAGAATAGACCAACCTTGTGTAAAATAAATATTTGATTAATGTATCCAAAGTGACCTACTTAAAGGGTCAACCTAAGGTCATCCAAACCTGAACTATGTCGTATGGACATTGAACTTCAACCATTCAATGAATGTAGATAATTTGAATCATATCAGGCTTGAAATCTTGAACCATATCATGCTTGAGATCTTGAACAACATAGAACTACTTCATGCGTTGTTTCTTTAGATTTGAACTTCAACATTGTAGCTTCTTGAGGCTTCAACATGTAGCTTCTTGAGGCTTCAACATGTAGCTTCTTGAGGTGTCTTGAGTTCCAATAAATGATCATACAAGTACAGGACACAGATAGATGTTTTGACACATCAAAATTTGACAACCAAAGGAGCATGAGACCATAACACTTACAATCTCCCCCTTTGTCAAATTTGTGACAAAACACCCAAATTATAATACTTCAAATTGAAACGAAGTACTCACAACATATTCACAACAAGTTCAACAATAGAGAAGCATACACACCACAAGTTCATCAATAGAGAAGCATGCATAGATATATATGATAAGTAATAACTAGCATCATTCTCCCATAACTACCCCTGAGAAGCTTAACTCCCCCTGAGTAATAGGTACCCCTGAGAAGCTTAACTCCCCCTGAGTAATAGATAATAGGAGCACATCTCCCAAAACTTCTCCCCCTTTTTGTCACAAAATGACAAAGGAAGTAGGGCAGCAATAATAATGAATATAGTAGTTAAAATATAGATTCAAGAGAGATTCAAAAAGTCAGTGAGTATGTATAGTTCAAAAAAAATATTATAGACTTAGCAAAAATTTAGTCAGAACCCGAGGATGGAGCAGGATTAGAAGGATCAATTTTGTGTAAACCCTTAGCAATACGCCTCATATATTTGCGTAGATAAGAGAATCGTATCTTGGGTAACACGAATTTGAGCCACTTGCTCTTGAAGGGAATTCAATCTCTCATCAAAATCAGAGGGCTGAAAATCAGGATCATCAGCCGAGTCTGACTCAAGTTCTTCAAATAAATCATCCATATTCACGTCTTCAGTGGATCACCAGCTTGTCCTGCATCTCCTGCTTCAGCACCACCGCTACCAGCATCCACTTGGCCATCAGCCAAGTCTAAAGTCATCTTGTTAATATTGGAATTATTGAAGGGGAGATGATGGATGGGTTTTTCTCTAGTAGGCATAGCAACGAGCATATGATTTGCCAGCATAGTCAACAAATAACCAAAGGGTATATCACTATGTCCAGGATGTTGACGAGACAGAATAATGGAATGACAAATTAAAGAAGGTAAACAAATTTTTGCACCAGAGATGACAGAATGTAAAACACGAACCATAAAAGCAGTGAGTTCGGTTTTATTACCAGCACGTGGATAAAGATTAGAGATGAAAATCCTATGAAGTACTCTGTGTCTGGGTAACAAAAATCTTGAGGGAAGTGCATGACCTTTATGAGTCCAGTGAACATCCAAATTACATAAATCTCTAGTAAGCATTCTTCGTTCAGATTCAGAGAGACTGTCATGTAAAATATTAATTGGAATGCTCTCATCATTGACAGGTATTTCCATAATATCAGCAATCAAATGTCGATCCACTACAAACAATCCTTCTTGAGTATCAACTTTAAAAATTAAATTCTCAAGAGAAAAATCACAGATACATGCAAACATGGATTAGGCAATGGACTGGTATGCAGCTCCACCCCAATGCAAGATGTTATCCCATCCCACAGATTCCAACAGAGGAGGGATACCAAATGAAGCAATGTGATTAACATTCACAGGACATTCAACAATAACATTTCGCATACGCAAATCCCGAACATTAGGAGGATCATTTTCGGGAGACCGTAGATGACGTTGTACAATAGAGGCTGATCTAGAAGAAGAGGGACCTCTAGTAGTTTTCTTTTTACCTCTAGCATCCATTTTTAATGGAGGATTTCAATAAAACAACAAGATGCAAGATAAAAGAAATGGGTTTTAGGTAGAATAGATTTTTCAAGATAAAACCCCAATCTTGCAATGAACGACCAAATAGATTCTACAAGAATGTGATTTGAAACACTAATATCAAGAATCTACAATAAAAACGCAAAAGAACCACTAACCTTGAAGAACTAAGAAGGTGGGTTCGACCGGTCGTAGCTAGAGCCGTTGGTGGGAAAAAAGAAATGAGGAAGAAGAGTCAAAATCCCCAAATTAAAGTGAAATCCCGAGTTTCATGACCGGTCGTGTACGTGTTCGACCGGTCGTAGCACGACCGGTCGTGTACACTCACGACTGGTCGAGTACGACTCAAAATTTGTAATTTTTTTTTCAAATAAATTTCAAATTTAAGCAAATAAATCATCAAACTTATGTACATTATGATACACCAAATCATGCAAATTCAATTTAAATTACACATACCGAGATCAAACTTTAATTTATTAAACTTGCTTTTGTCGAGCGGTATAGTGAAAATGTCAGCAAGTTGAGTCTCGGTTGGAATGTAATCCAAACATATTACCTTTTCTTCCACTAATTCACGAATGTAATGAAATCTAATATCAATATGCTTAGTACGTGAATGCTGAACTAGATTTTTAGAGATATTTATTGTACTGGAATTATCGCAAAATAAAATCATAGAATCCTGAGTAATTCCATAATCGCTCAACATTCGTTTCATCCAAACAAGTTGAGTACATGCATTTCCAGCAGCAATGTATTCAGCCTCAGCTGTTGATAGCGATATAGAACTTTGCTTCTTACTAAACCAAGAAACAAGACAATTTCTAATATAGAAACAACCACCACTGGTTGATTTCCTATCATCAATGTTTCCAGCCCAGTCAGCATCTGCATACCCGGCTAATTGAACATTAGTCTCATGTGAATACCAGAGACCCAGTTTAGTAGAACTTGCAACATATCGCATAATCCGCTTAACAGCAGTTAAGTGTGATTCTTTAGGATTTGATTGATAATGAGCACAAATGCCAACACTCAAAGCGATATCTGGTCTACTAGCAGTCAGATAAAGTAAACTACCAATCAAACTACGATACAATTTAGGATCCACATCATTACCTGCAGAGTCTTTTGAGAGTCTCAAAGTTGTACTCATAGGAGTATCAAAATTTTTACCTTTCTCAAATCCAAATTTCTTGATTAAACACTGAGCATATTTGGTTTGAGAGATAAAAATTCCATCAGGTTGTTGTTTAACTTGCAACCCTAGGAAATAGTTTAATTCTCCAACCATGCTCATTTCGAATTTAGACTTCATCAAATCTGCAAACTCAACAGTCATATTAGTACAGGTTGATCCATAAATAATATCATCAACATATATTTGGACCATTAGAATATCATCGTTATACTTCTTAACAAAGAGTGTCTTATCAACACATCCCATCTGAAAATTATGACTCAGTAAAAACTTAGTCAGCTTTTCGTACCATGCTCTGGGAGCTTGTTTCAGACCATAGAGAGCCTTCTTAAGACGATACACATGATCAGTAAATTTAAGATCTTCAAACCCTGTAGGTTGTTCAACATATACCTCTTCATGTAAATCACCATTCAGAAAGGCACTCTTTACATCCATTTGATAAATTTTAATCTTTCTAAAACATGCAATGGAGATAAAAAGTCTGATTGATTCAAGACGAGCTACAGGGGCAAATGTCTCATTATAATCAATACCTTCAATTTGCGTGTATCCCTGTACAACTAGTCTTGCTTTATTTCGAATAATATTTCCAAGTTCATCAGATTTGTTTTTGAAAATCCATTTTGTTCCAATAATATGTTTATCTTTAGGTCTAGGAACAAGGTACCAAACATCATTTCTGACAAACTGATTAAGTTCTTCTTGCATCGCAAGAATCCAGTTTTCATCCAAAAGTGCTTCTTTTATGTTAACTGGTTCAATCTGGGATGTAAAGCATACGTAGTTACATATGTCCTCTAATTGTCTACGAGTGCGCACACCAGTGAGAGGGTTTCCAAGTATTTGAGAAGTTGGATGATCTTTAACAGTCCTAAATTCAGAATTAGGTTCACTTGATGAAGTTTCTTGTTTTTCAAGTATAAGCACTTCATCATTATCTGAACTAGGAACAAGTGTATTCAAAAGATCGTCAATCACAACATTTATTGACTCTTGAATCACACCGGTCCTGTTGTTCAGAACACGATATGCACGACTGTTTAAAGAATACCCTAAAAAGATCCCTTCATCACTTTTAGTGTCGAATTTTCCCAAATTTTCACGGTCACGCAAAATATAGCACTTGCTGCCAAAAACTCGAAAGTATTTGACAGAAGGCTTTTTCTCAAACCACATTTCATAAGCCGTTTTATTATTAGATTTACAGATATAAACACGGTTAATAATGTAGCAGGCTGTATTCACTGCTTCAGCCCATAGATTCCTAGGGAGCTTCATGCTATTTAACATAACATTTCCCATTTCTTGAAGCACTCTATTCTTTCTCTCTACAATTCCATTTTGTTGAGGAGTTTTAGGTGCTGAGAATTCATGCGATATTCCCTGATCGCTACAGAATTTCTCAAAACCGCTATTTTCGAATTCGGATCCATGATCACTACGGATCTTGTTGACTTGAGAACTTTTTTCAGTTTGAATCCGTTTTATAATTTTTTTTTACTTCATCAAGGGTTTCTGATTTGTCTCTCAAGAATGAAACCCAAGTGAATCTTGTATAATCATCTACAATAACTAAGATGTATTTTTTGCCACCTCGACTTTCTGTTCTTGTTGGTCCTATAAGATCCATGTGGAGAAGCTCGAGTGGTCTTGTGGTGGTATTGGAGTTCACCTTTTTGTGAGAGCTCCTAGTTTGTTTACCATACTGGCATTCACCACAAATCTTATCTACTTTTTGCATCTTAGGTAGACCTCTAATTAGTTCACCTTTGCTCAATCTGTATAAATTTCGATAGTGTACATGTCCGAGGCGTTTATGCCATAATTCTGTCTCATCGGTATGGACCATGTAACACATTTGTTTAGATGAGCTACTATCGCTTACTATATAGCAGTTTTCAGAAGTTCTGCGACCAGTTAATATTACAGAACCCTTTTCATTTATTATTTCACAACCTTGATTAGAAAATTTAACATTATGGTTGTTATCACATATTTGAGATATGCTCAACAGGTTGTGTTTTAAACCCTCAACATATAAAACATTTTTAAATAAGGGAAGGTTATAGAGTTGGACCGTACCTTTGCCAATTATCTTGCAGTTGCTACCATCACCAAATGTAACTGACCCATCAGCCATATCTTTAAGATCGGTGAATAGTGCTTTGTCGCCTGTCATATGTCTGGAGCATCCACTGTCTAGGTACCATTTCGAATGGCTTGTAGCTTTGAAAGCAGTGTGAGCAACCAAACAGGCAACCTTAGGAACCCATTTCAGTACTATTTTGGGTTTAGGAGAATAATTGGTCTTCTTATGTTTATAGTTGTAAGAGTGACCTACAGAATTAGATTTTAATAGCTCCTTAAGTAAATCAATAATTTTTTCAGCTAGTGGGTTTCGAATCTGATTTTTAAAATAGCTGCTTTTGGGTTTAGGAAAAGTTTTTGTATTTTTAGAAAAAACTTGACTATTACCTTTTCCTTTTGAGTTAGAAGTCTCTCCTTTCACAAAATTGGAAGGAGTATTCTTCTGTTTAGGAGATGTGTTTTTATCATAACCCAACCCGGATCGATCGCCACATTTTCTTGATCCGGATAACAATTTTTCTAATTTTGGATCACCTTGGGCATATCTCCATGTGTCCTTCAAACTCAAAAGAGAAGATACTTCATTTTTAAGTTTCTCATTTTCAGATTTCAAATTTTCAATTAGGGAGGTTTTGAATTCTAGATCACACTTAGACTTTTCAAAACTATCTGAAATTTGAGATTTTTCTAAAATAAGAGTTTCAAAACATTCTTTAAGTTTATAAAACTTTTCTTTTTGAAGTTTAAGTTTGACAGCAATTTTACAACTTTCCTTATATAAGGCATTGTAAGCATCTTGGAGATCTTCATCATATTCATGATCACTATCCAAATTTTCTTCACTTGTTGAATCATCGTGATCGGAAAAAGTAAACTTGGCTAGAGTCATAAGGGCCTTAAGTTCACTGCCCGACTCGGTTTCTGAATTTTCTGACTCAGAAGAGGCTTCAGAATCAGACGATTCATCCCAAGTAGCCAACATACCCTTCCTTTTGGATCTGTCCTTTTTAGGACATTTGTTTGCTAAATGCCCATATTCTTGACAGTTGTAGCATTGACTATCTTTTAATGATTTCCAAGTTTTAGACTTAGGTTTGGAACGTTTCTTTTCATTTCCCTTTTGAAAATCGACTCTTTTCTTACTTTTGAAAATCTTATAAAACTTTTTCGCCAAAAGGGCCATATCATCTTCAGACTTTTCTGAATCTGAATTTTCTTGAATAATACTTTTAGATGACTTCAAAGCAATAGATTTACCTTTAGGAGCTTTAAAACTTAATTCATAGGTTTGTAAAGAACCAACTAATTCCTCTACCTTCATATTATCCGTATCACGAAGTTCCTGGATTGCGGTTACCTTTGAATTGAACCGTTCAGGAAGAGATCGTAGTATTTTTGCACACACTTTACTTTCTAGGATCTTATCGCCAAGACCCCACATTGAGTTTACAATGTCATTCAATCTAGTGTAAAAGTCCATAAACATTTCATTTTCCTCCATATGAATTTCTTCAAATTTAGTTGTGAGGAGTTGGACTTTAGATTTCTTGACAATTGATGTACCTTCGTGTGTCATTTCTAAAATATCCCAGGCTTGCTTTGCAGTATCACAGGATATGATTCTTTTGAACTCATCCGGTGATAGTGCGCAAGTGATTGCATTTAGTGCTTTAGCATTAGTACTACTCTCATTTTTCTGAAGTGAGGTCCATTGATAATACGGTGTAATTTTCATAGATTTTGAACCATCAACACCAGTTACTTCCATGATAGGAGGTTTCCATTCAGTCACTGTGGCTTGCCACACACTTTCATCCATTGATTTGAGGAAGATCCTCATTCTGGCTTTCCAATAGGCATAGTTGGAGCCATCAAATGGAGGAGATCTAGTAACTGAAAGGCTATCAAAATTTGACATCTTTATATATATAGCTTAGATCGTTAGCTCAGGAAATAAATCCAAATAAAAAGCAACAAAATGAGCTATTAGGCTCTGATACCACTTGAAAAGGCCAAGCTATATGTCCTAGAGGGGGGGGGGGGGGGGGGGTGAATAGGACTATGCCAAATTTAAAATAAAATCAGCGGAAATAAAATAAGCCAATAGCCTTACTATATGAATCAATTCACAAAGCTAAATTTAAATCACCTTGATAAATAGGTATCGAGAGATTGATGCAAATTCAGTTCTAAGGACAACCTTACACCATAATCAACAAGGGCTTATGGTAGGACAACCTTATTTCTAGAACCTCTTTTGGATCAAGGACTCAATATTAATATAAGTAAATGAAATAGCAAGGAATTGTAATTAAATGCAAAAGTAAGATCTAAATTATTACAACAATCCCCACACTTGCTTGAAATGTAAATAATTACAACATTCACATCCACTTGTACATTCCACAAGATCGAATGATAAAAGATATGAAAATTAAGCAAGCATTCAAACCACAAGTCAAAGAGTTATAGTGGTTCACTTGTGTGTACACCAACTGTTTTTCAACAACCACACAAAAAGCTACTCCACTCCTAATATCCTCACACAGGGGATATTAGCGTTCACTAACAAATAGGTTTTCACAAGTTCACCAAAAACCTTTACAATTGTGTCTTTTTCACTTGGGCTTACACAATTCAAAAACCCCTCTTTTCTGAGTTTTCTGGTTTTCCTCAGACAACCAATACAATGAGATTTTGTCAGGCTCAACCTCAAACAAAACCAGTACAATGAGATTTTTCTGGCTTAACCTCAAACAAAAACCAAAAGTAAATGAATTTTACAGAATTATAAAATACCTGGATTTCTCCTTTTTCGTAGCAGCCCGGTAGAACCAATCGGAGTAGATGATTTGAATGTCAAAGTTCAATTTCCAATACTCACATTCATAAGGTTCTAAATTCTAATTGATTTTAGATTTAACTCGTTGGGCGTAGCTATATTTGATTTTGATTCTAAGAAGAAGGAATAAGATAATTCCTCTTTTCAAATAAGATTGGAATATAGAAACAAAATCAAATTAAATAAGCTAGCAAAAAGGAATATTAAATAAGCACAATCTAGCTTAAAATAAACACAGACTTATCTCAGAGTGATCACTTGAAAATTTCTTGAATTGAATAGCGTTGAAGTTATGAAAACTCTGAATTCCGTGTTCAATTTATAGAAGCAGAAATCGCTCCTACGACTGGTCTTAGAAACCTACGACTGGTCGTAGCTCTAACAGATTTTTGAAAAAATAAGCGCGATCTTTGAAAGCCGTTCTACGACTGGTCGTGAGTACCCTACGACTGGTCGTGGGTCACCTACGACTGGTCGTAGGACCAGTGATTTCGTTGCTGGACTTTAAGTCGAAGCTCCACGACTGGTCGTGGACGAGTCGAAGCCATACCTACGACCGGTCGAAGGATCTCCAGGACTGGTCGTGGGAGTACCAAAAATTCTGAAAAATCTTCAACTACTTAGGACTGGTCGTGAAATTTCTTGGACTAGTCGAACCAATGCTAGGACTGGTCGAACAAGAGCTAGGACTGGTCGTAGAATAGACCAACCTTGTGTAAAATAAATATTTGATTAATGTATCCAAAGTGACCTACTTAAAGGGTCAACCTAAGGTCATTCAAACCTAAACCATGTCGTATGGACATTGAACTTCAACCATTCAACGAATGTAGATAATTTGAATCATATCAGGCTTGAAATCTTGAACCATATCATGCTTGAGATCTTGAACAACATAGAACTACTTCATGCGTTGTTTCTTTATATTTGAACTTCAACATTGTAGCTTCTTGAGGCTTCAACATGTGGCTTCTTGAGGCTTCAACATGTAGCTTCTTGAGGTGTCTTGAGTTCCAATAAATGATCATACAAGTACAAGACACAGATAGATGTTTTGACACATCAAAATTTGACAACCAAAGGAGCATGAGACCATAACACTTACAGTTTTGTCATTTGAAAGGTAATTTATTGTTCTTTCATTCCTAATTCAAATCGTCATATTCCGAAACCATTTGGGCATCCGTAAGTGGGTCCTGAGTTTTTCCTTCATCTCCTTGTCCAATAGTAACCTTCATAACTCTCTTCAATGGTCGAATTCAGACTATTTTGAGCTCATTGGAATGGTAACTTGACAAGCTTCCAAATGGGACTAGAATTGGATAATTTTGAGACCGTTCGATATCCCAAAAGCACGTTGGAACTCTTTGATCGACATTTTGCCATTTGGATTGTTAGTCTTTCCAAATCGCCTGATCCAACGGAGACGCTCATAACTCCATCGTTTGATGTCGGATTGGGTCGATGTTTGGTCATTTGAAAGTTAATTTATTGCCCTTTCAATCCTAATTCAAATCGTCGTATTCCGAGACCATTTGGGCATCCGTAAGTGGGTTCTGAATTTTTCCTTCATTTCCTTGTCCAATAGTAACCTTCATAACTCTCTCTTCAATGTTCGAATTTAGACTATTTGGAGCTCATTGGAATGGTAACTTGACAAGCTTCCAAATGGGACTAGAATTGGATAATTCTAAGATCGTTTGATATCCCAAAAGCACGTTGGAACTCTTCGATCGTCATTTTGCAATTTGGATTGTTAGTCTTTCCAAATCGCCTGATCCAACGGAGACGCTCATAACTCCATCGTTTGATGTTGGAATGGGTCGATGTTTGGTCATCTGAATCGTAATTTATTATCCTTTCTATCCTAATTCAAATCGTCGTATTCCGAGACCATTTGGGCATCCGTAAGTGGGTCCTGAATTTTTCCTTCATTTCCTTGTCCAATAGTAACCTTCATAACTCTTTCTTCAATGTTCGAATTTAGACTATTTTGAGCTCATTAGAATGGTAACTTGACAAGCTTCCAAATGGGACTAGAATTGGATAATTCTAAGACCGTTCGATATCCCAAAAGCACGTTGGAACTCTTCGATCTTCATTTTGCAATTTGGATTGTTAGGCTTTCCAAATCGCTCGATCCAACGGAGACTCTCATAACACCAATGTTTGAAGTCGGATTGGGTCGTTGTTTTTTCATTTGAAAGGTAATTTATTGTTCTTTCATTCCTAATTCAAATCGTCATATTCCGAGACCATTTGGGCATCCCTAAGTGGGTCCTGAGTTTTTCCTTCATCTCCTTGTCCAATAGTAACCTTCATAACTCTCTTCATTGGTCAAATTTAGACTATTTTAAGCTCATTGGAATGATAACTTGACAAGCTTCCAAATGGGACTAGAATTGGATAATTTTGAGACCGTTTGATATCCCAAAAGCACGTTGGAACTCTTCGATCGCCATTTTGCAATTTGGATTGTTAGTCTTTCCAAATCGCCCGATCCAACGGAGACTCTCATAACACCAATGTTTGAAGTCGGATTGGGTCGTTGTTTTGCCATTTGAAAGGTAATTAATTGTTCTTTCATTCCTAATTCAAATCGTCATATTCCGAGACCATTTGGGCATCCGTAAGTGGGTCCTGAGTTTTTCCTTCATCTCCATGTCCAACAGTAACCTTCATAACTCTCTTCAATGGTCAAATTTAGACTAATTTGTGCTCATTGGAATGGTAACTTGACAAGCTTCCAAATGGGACTAGAATTGGATAATTCTGAGACCGTTCGATATCCCAAAAGCACGTTGGAACTCTTCGATCGACATTTTGTCATTTGGATTGTTAGTCTTTCCAAATCGCCTGATCCAACGGAGACACTCATAACTCCATCGTTTGATGTCGGATTGGGTTGATGTTTGGTCATCTGAAAGGTAATTTATTGTCATTTCAATCCTAATTCAAATCGTCGTATTCCGAGACCATTTGGGCATCCGTAAGTGGGTTCTGAATTTTTCCTTCATTTCCTTGTCCAATAGTAACCTTCATAACTCTCTCTTCAATGTTCGAATTTAGACTATTTTGAGCTCATTGGAATGGTAACTTGGCAAGCTTCCAAATGGGACTAGAATTGGATAATTCTAAGACCGTTCGATATCCCAAAAGCACATTGGTACTCTTCGATCGTCATTTTGCAATTTGGATTGTTAGTCTTTCCAAATCGCCTGATCCAACGGAGACGCTCATAACTCCATCGTTTGATGTTGGAATGGGTCGATGTTTGGTCATCTGAAGAGTAATTTATTATCCTTTCTATCCTAATTCAAATCGTCGTATTCCGAGACCATTTGGGCATCCGTAAGTGGGTCCTGAATTTTTCCTTCATTTCCCTGTCCAATAGTAACCTTCATAACTCTTTCTTCAATGTTCGAATTTAGACTATTTTGAGCTCATTAGAATGGTAACTTGACAAGCTTCCAAATGGGACTAGAATTGGATAATTCTAAGACCGTTCGATATCCCAAAAGCACGTTGGAACTCTTCGATCGTCATTTTACAATTTGGATTGTTAGTCTTTCCAAATTGCCCGATCCAACGGAGTCGCTCATAACTCCATCGTTTGATGTCGGATTGGGTCGATGTTTTGTCATCTGAAAGGTAATGTATTGCTCTTTCATTCCTAATTCAAATCGTCGTATTCCGAGACCATTTGGGCATCCGTAAGTGGGTCCTGAATTTTCCTTCATCTCCTTGTCCAATAGTAACCTTCATAACTCTCTCTTCAATGGCCGAATTTAGACTATTTTGAGCTCATTGGAATGGTAACTTGACAAGCTTCCAAATGGGACTAGAATTGGATAATTCTGAGACCGTTCGATATCCCAAAAGCACGTTGGAACTCTTCGATCGTCATTTTGCAATTTGGATTGTTAGTCTTTCCAAATCGCCCGATCCAATGGACACGCTCATAACTTCATCATTTGATGTCCGATTGGGTCGATGTTTGGTCATCTGAAAGGTAATTTATTTCCCTTTCAATCCTAATTCAAATCGTCATATTCTGAGACCATTTGGGCATTCGAAAGTGGGAGCTGAATTTTTCGTTCATTTCTTTGTCAAATAGTGACCTTCATAACTCTCTCTTCAATGGTCGAATTTATACTATTTTGAGCTCATTGGAATGGTAACTTGACAAGCTTCCAAATGGGACTAGAATTGGATACTTCTGAGACCGTTCGATATCCCAAAAGCACGATGGAACTCTTCGATCGTCATTTTTCAATTTGGATAGTCTTTCCAAATCACCCAATCCAACGGAGACACTCCTAACTCCATCGTTTGATGTCGGATTGGGTCGATGTTTGGTCATCTGAAAGGTAATTTATTGCTCTTTCATTCCTAATTCAAATCATCGTATTCCGAGACCATTTGGGCATCTGTAAGTGGGTCCTAAATTTTTCCTTCATCTCCTTGTCCAATAGTTACCTTCATAACTCTCTCTTCAATAGTCGAATTTAGACTATTTTGAGCTCATTGGAATGGTAACTTGACAAGCTTCCAAATGGGACGAGAATTGGATAATTCTGAGACCGTTCGATATCCTAAAAGCACGTTGGAACTCTTCGATCGTCATTTTGCAATTTGGATTGTTAGTCTTTCCAAATCGCCCTATCCAACGAAGACTCTCATAGCACCAATGTTTGAAGTCGGATTGGGTCTTTGTCATTTGAAAGGTAATTTACTGTTCTTTCATTCCTAATTCAAATCGTCAAATTCCGAGACCATTTGGGCATCTGTAAGTGGGTCCTGAGTTTTTCCTTCATCTCCTTGTCCAATAGTAACCTTCATCTCCTTGTCCAATAGTAACCTTTATTATCCTTGTCCAATAGTAACCTTTATTATCCTTTCTATCCTAATTCAAATCGTCGTATTCCGAGACCATTTGGGCATCCGTAAGTGGGTCCTAAATTTTTCCTTCATTTCCTTGTCCAATAGTTACCTTCATAACTCTCTCTTCAATGTTCGAATTTAGACTGTTTTGAGCTCATTAGAATGGTAACTTGACAAGCTTCCAAATGGGACTAGAATTGGATAATTCTAAGACCGTTCGATATCCCAAAAGCACGTTGGAACTCTTCGATCGTCATTTTGTAATTTGGATTGTTAGGCTTTCCAAATCGCTCGATCCAACGGAGACTCTCATAACACCAATGTTTGAAGTCGGATTGGGTCGTTGTTTTGTCATTTGAAAGGTAATTTATTGTTCTTTCATTCCTAATTCAAATCGTCATATTCCGAGACCATTTGGGCATCCGTAAGTGGGTCCTGAGTTTTTCCTTCATCTCCTTGTCCAATAGTAACCTTCATAACTCTCTTCAATGGTCAAATTCAGACTATTTTGAGCTCATTGGAATGGTAACTTGACAAGCTTCCAAATGGGACTAGAATTGGATAATTTTGAGACCGTTCGATATCCCAAAAGCACGTTGGAACTCTTTGATCGACATTTTGCCATTTGGATTGTTAGTCTTTCCAAATCGCCTGATCCAACGGAGACGCTCATAACTCCATCGTTTGATGTCGGATTGGGTCGATGTTTGGTCATCTGAAAGTTAATTTATTGCCCTTTCAATCCTAATTCAAATCGTCGTATTCCGAGACCATTTGGGCATCCGTAAGTGGGTTCTGAATTTTTCCTTCATTTCCTTGTCCAATAGTAACCTTCATAACTCTCTCTTCAATGTTCGAATTTAGACTATTTTGAGCTCATTGGAATGGTAACTTGACAAGCTTCCAAATGGGACTAGAATTGGATAATTCTAAGACCGTTTGATATCCCAAAAGCACGTTGGAACTCTTCGATCGTCATTTTGCAATTTGGATTGTTAGTCTTTCCAAATCGCCTGATCCAACGGAGACGCTCATAACTCCATCGTTTGATGTTGGAATGGGTCGATGTTTGGTCATCTGAATCGTAATTTATTATCCTTTCTATCCTAATTCAAATCATCGTATTCCGAGACCATTTGGGCATCCGTAAGTGGGTCCTGAATTTTTCCTTCATTTCCTTGTCCAATAGTAACCTTCATAACTCTCTCTTCAATGTTCGAATTTAGACTATTTTGAGCTCATTAGAATGGTAACTTGACAAGCTTCCAAATGGGACTAGAATTGGATAATTCTAAGACCGTTCGATATCCCAAAAGCACGTTGGAACTCTTCGATCTTCATTTTGCAATTTGGATTGTTAGGCTTTCCAAATCGCTCGATCCAACGGAGACTCTCATAACACCAATGTTTGAAGTCGGATTGGGTCGTTGTTTTGCCATTTGAAAGGTAATTAATTGTTCTTTCATTCCTAATTCAAATCGTCATATTCCGAGACCATTTGGGCATCCCTAAGTGGGTCCTGAGTTTTTCCTTCATCTCCTTGTCCAATAGTAACCTTCATAACTCTCTTCATTGGTCGAATTTAGACTATTTTGAGCTCATTGGAATGATAACTTGAAAAGCTTCCAAATGGGACTAGAATTGGATAATTTTGAGACCGTTCAATATCCCAAAAGCACGTTGGAACTCTTCGATCGCCATTTTGCAATTTGGATTGTTAGTCTTTCCAAATCGCCCGATCCAACGGAGACTCTCATAACACCAATGTTTGAAGTCGGATTGGGTCGTTGTTTTGCCATTTGAAAGGTAATTAATTGTTCTTTCATTCCTAATTCAAATCGTCATATTCCGAGACCATTTGGGCATCCGTAAGTGGGTCCTGAGTTTTTCCTTCATCTCCATGTCCAACAGTAACCTTCATAACTCTCTTCAATGGTCGAATTTAGACTAATTTGTGCTCATTGGAATGGTAACTTGACAAGCTTCCAAACGGGACTAGAATTGGATAATTCTGAGACCGTTCGATATCGCAAAAGCACGTTGGAACTCTTCGATCGACATTTTGTCATTTGGATTGTTAGTCTTTCCAAATCGCCTGATCCAACGGAGACACTCATAACTCCATCGTTTGATGTCGGATTGGGTTGATGTTTGGTCATCTGAAAGGTAATTTATTGTCATTTCAATCATAATTCAAATCGTCGTATTCCGAGACCATTTGGGCATCCGTAAGTGGGTTCTGAATTTTTCCTTCATTTCCTTGTCCAATAGTAACCTTCATAACTCTCTCTTCAATGTTCGAATTTAGACTATTTTGAGCTCATTGGAATGGTAACTTGGCAAGCTTCCAAATGGGACTAGAATTGGATAATTCTAAGACCGTTCGATATCCCAAAAGCACATTGGTACTCTTCGATCGTCATTTTGCAATTTGGATTGTTAGTCTTTCCAAATCGCCTGATCCAACGGAGACGCTCATAACTCCATCGTTTGATGTTGGAATGGGTCGATGTTTGGTCATCTGAAGAGTAATTTATTATCCTTTCTATCCTAATTCAAATCGTCATATTCCAAGACCATTTGGGCATCCGTAAGTGGGTCCTGAATTTTTCCTTCATTTCCCTGTCCAATAGTAACCTTCATAACTCTCTCTACAATGTTCGAATTTAGACTATTTTGAGCTCATTAGAATGGTAACTTGACAAGCTTCCAAATGGGACTAGAATTGGATAATTCTAAGACCGTACGATATCCCAAAAGCACGTTGGAACTCTTCGATCGTCATTTTACAATTTGGATTGTTAGTCTTTCCAAATGGCCCGATCCAACGGAGTCGCTCATAACTCCATCGTTTGATGTCGGATTGGGTCGATGTTTTGTCATCTGAAAGGTAATGTATTGCTCTTTCATTCCTAATTGAAATCGTCGTATTCCGAGACCATTTGGGCATCCGTAAGTGGGTCCTGAATTTTCCTTCATCTCCTTGTCCAATAGTAACCTTCATAACTCTCTCTTCAATGGCCGAATTTAGACTATTTTGAGCTCATTAGAATGGTAACTTGACAAGCTTCCAAATGGGACTAGAATTGGATAATTCTGAGACCGTTCGATATCCCAAAAGCACGTTGGAAATCTTCGATCGTCATTTTGCAATTTGGATTGTTAGTCTTTCCAAATCGCCCGATCCAACGAAGACTCTCATAGCACCAATGTTTGAAGTCGGATTGGGTCTTTGTCATTTGAAAGGTAATTTACTGTTCTTTCATTCCTAATTCAAATCGTCAAATTCCGAGACCATTTGGGCATCCGTAAGTGGGTCCTGAGTTTTTCCTTCATCTCCTTGTCCAATAGTAACCTTCATAACACTCTTCAATGGTCGAATTTAGACTATTTTGAGCTCATTGGAATGGTAACTTGACAAGCTTCCAAATGGGACTAGAATTGGATAATTCTGAGACCGTTCGATATCCCAAAAGTACGTTGGAACTCTTCAATTGTCATTTTGCAATTTGGATTGTTAGTCTTTCCAAATCGCCCGATCCAACGAAGACTTTCATAACACCAATGTTTGAAGTCGGATTGGGTTGTTGTTTTGTCATTTGAAAGGTAATTTATTGTTCTTTCATTCCTAATTCAAATCGTCATATTCCGAGACCATTTGGGCATCCGTAAGTGGGTCCTGAGTTTTTCCTTCATCTCCTTGTCCAATAGTAACCTTCATAACTCTCTTCAATGGTCAAATTCAAACTATTTTGAGCTCATTGGAATGGTAACTTGACAAGCTTCCAAATGGGACTAGAATTGGATAATTTTGAGACCGTTCGATATCCCAAAAGCACGTTGGAACTCTTTGATCGACATTTTGCCATTTGGATTGTTAGTCTTTCCAAATCGCCTGATCCAACGGAGACGCTCATAACTCCATCGTTTGATGTCGGATTGGGTCGATGTTTGGTCATCTGAAAGTTAATTTATTGCCCTTTCAGTCCTAATTCAAATCGTCGTATTCCGAGACCATTTGGGCATCCGTAAGTGGGTTCTGAATTTTTCCTTCATTTCCTTGTCCAATAGTAACCTTCATAACTCTCTCTTCAATGTTCGAATTTAGACTATTTTGAGCTCATTGGAATGGTAACTTGACAAGCTTCCAAATGGAACTAGAATTGGATAATTCTGAGACCGTTCGATATCCCAAAAGCACGTTGGAACTCTTCGATCGTCATTTTGCAATTTGGATTGTTAGTCTTTCCAAATCGCCTGATCCAACGGAGATGCTCATAACTCCATCGTTTGATGTTGGAATGGGTCGATGTTTGGTCATCTGAATCGTAATTTATTATCCTTTCTATCCTAATTCAAATCGTCGTATTCCGAGACCATTTGGGCATCCGTAAGTGGGTCCTGAATTTTTCCTTCATTTCCTTATCCAATTGTAACCTTCATAACTCTCTCTTCAATGTTCGAATTTAGACTATTTTGAGCTCATTAGAATGGTAACTTGACAAGCTTCCAAATGGGACTAGAATTGGATAATTCTGAGACCGTTCGATATCCCAAAAGCACGTTGGAACTCTTCGATCTTCATTTTGCAATTTGGATTGTTAGGCTTTCCAAATCGCCCGATCCAACGGAGACGCTCATAACTCCATCGCTTGATGTCGGAATGGGTCGATGTTTGGTCATCTGAAAGGTAATTTATTGCCCTTCCTATCCTAATTCAAATCGTCGTATTCTGAGACCATTTGGGCATCCGTAAGTGGGTCCTAATTTTTTCCTTCATTTCCTTGCCCAATAGTAACCTTCATAACTTTCTCTTCAATGGTCAAATTTAGACTATTTTGAGCTCATTGGAATGGTAACTTGACAAGCTTCCAAATGGGACTAGAATTGGATAATTCTGAGACCGTTCGATATCCCAAAAGCACATTGGAACTCTTCGATCGTCATTTTGCAATTTGGATTGTTAGTCTTTCCAAATGGCCCGATCCAACGGAGACGCTCATAACTCCATCGTTTGATGTCCGATTGGGTCGTTGTTTGGTCATCTGAAAGGTAATTTATTGCTCTTTCATTCCTAATTCAAATCATCGTATTCCGGACCATTTGGGCATCTGTAAGTGGGTCCTAAATTTTTCCTTCATCTCCTTGTCCAATAGTTACCTTCATAACTCTCTCTTCAATAGTCAAATTTAGACTATTTTGAGCTCATTGGAATGGTAAACTTACCATTCCAATGAGCTCAAAATAGTCTAAATTCGACTATTGAAGAAAGAGTTATGAAAGTTACTATTGGACAAGGAAATGAAGGAAAAATTCAGGACCCACTTACGAATGCCCAAATGGTCTTGGAATACGACGATTTGAATTAGGAATGACAGAGCAATACATTACCTTTCAGATGACAAAACATCGACCCAATCCGACATCAAATGATGGAGTTTTGAGCGTCTTCATTGGATCCGGGGATTTGGAAAGACTAACAATCCAAATTGCAAAATGACGATCGAGGAGCTCCAACATGCTTTTGGGATATCGAACGGTCTCATAATTATCCAATTCTGGTCCCATTTGAAAATTTGTCAAGTTACCATTCCAATGAGCTCAAAATAGTCTAAATTCGACCATTGAAGAGAGAGTTATGAAGGTTACTATTGGACAAGGAGATGAAGGAAAATTCAGGACCCACTTACGGATGCCCAAATGGTATCGGAATACAATGATTTGAATAAGGAATGAAAGAGCAATACATTACCTTTCAGATGACAAAACATCGACCCAATCCGACATCAAACGATGGAGTTATGAGCGTCTCCGTTGGATCGGGCGATTTGGAAAGACTAACAATCCAAATTGCAAAATGACGATCGAAGAGTTCCAACGTGCTTTTGGGATATCGAACGGTCTCAGAATTATCCAATTCTAGTCCCATTTGGAAGCTTGTCAAGTTACCATTCCAATGAGCTCAAAATAGTCTAAATTCGAACATTGAAGAGAGAGTTATGAAGGTTACTATTGGACAAGGAAATGATAATAAAATTCAGGACCCACTTACGGATGCCCAAATGGTCTTGGAATATGACGATTTGAATTAGGATTGAAAGGTCAATAAATTACCTTTCAGATGACCAAACATCGACCCAATCTGACATCAAACGATGGAGTCATGAGCGTCTCCGTTGGATCGGGCGATTTGGAAAGACTAACAATCCAAATGGCAAAATGTCGATCGAAGAGTTCCAATGTGCTTTTGGGATATCGAACGGTTTCAGAATTATCCAATTCTGGTCCCATTTGGAAGCTTATCAAGTTTCCATTCCAATGAGCTCAAAATAGTCTAAATTCGACCATTGAAGAGAGGGTTATGAAGGATACTATTGGAGACGGAAATGATGGAAAAATTCAGAACCCACTTACGGATGCCCAAATGGTCTCGGAATACGACGATTCGAATTAAGATTGAAAGGGCAATAAATTACCTTTCAGATGACCAAACATCGAACCAATCCGACATCAAACGTTGGAGTTATGAGCGGCTCCATTGGATCGGGCGATTTGGAAAGACTAACAATCCAAATGGAAAAATGTCGATCGAAGAGTTCCAATGGGCTTTTGGGATATCGAACGGTCTAAGAATTATCCAATTCTAGTCCCATTTGGAAGCTTGACAAGTTACCATTCTAATGAGCTCAAAATAGTCTAAATTCGACCATTGAAGAGAGTTATGAAGGTTACTATTGGACAAGGAGATGAAGGAAAAACTCAGAACCCACTTACGGATGCCCAAATGGTCACGGAATATGACGATTTGAATTAGGAATGAAAGAACAATAAATTACCTTTCAACTGACAAAACAACGACCCAATCCGACTTCAAACATTGGTGTTATGAGAGTCTCCGTTGGATCGGGCGATTTGGAAAGACTAACAATCCAAATTGCAAAATGACGATCGAAGAGTTCCAACGTGCTTTTGGGATATCGAACGGTCTCAGAATTATCCTATTCTAGTCCCATTTGAAAATTTGTCAAGTTACCATTCCAATGAGCTCAAAATAGTCTAAATTCGACCATTGAAGAGAGAGTTATGAAGGTTACTATTGGACAAGGAGATGAAGGAAAATTCAGGATCCACTTACGGATGCCCAAATGGTCTCGGTATACGACGATTTGAATTAGGAATGGAAGAGCAATACATTACCTTTCAGATGACAAAACATCGACCCAATCCGACATCAAACGATGGAGTTATGAGCGTCTTCATTGGATCAGGCGATTTGGAAAGACTAACAATCCAAATTGTAAAATGACGATCGAGGAGCTCAAACATGCATTTGGGATATCGAAAAGTCTCATAATTATCCAATTCTGGTCCCATTTGAAAATTTGTCAAGTTACCATTCCAATGAGCTCAAAATAGACTAAATTCGACCATTGAAGAGAGAGTTATAAAGGTTACTATTGGACAAGGAGATAAGTGAAAAATTCAGGACCCACTTACGGATGCCCAAATGGCCTCGGAATACGACTATTTGAATTAGGAATGAAAGGGCAATAAATTACCTTTCAGATGACAAAACATCGACCCAATCCGACATCAAACGATGGAGTTATGAGCGTCTTCATTGGATCAGGCGATTTGGAAAGACTAACAATCCAAATTGCAAAATGACGATCGAGGAGCTCCAACATGCTCTTGGGATATCGAACGGTCTCATAATTATCCAATTCTGGTCCCATTTGAAAATTTGTCAAGTTACCATTCCAATGAGCTCAAAATAGTCTAAATTCGACCATTGAAGAGAGAGTTATGAAGGTTACTATTGGACAAGGAGATGAAGGAAAATTCAGGACCCACTTACGGATGCCCAAATGGTCTCAAAATACGACGATTTGAATTAGAAATGAAAGAGCAATACATATCAAACGGTCTCAGAATTACCCAATTCTAGTCCCATTTGGAAGCTTGTCAAGTTACCATTCCAATGAGCTCAAAATAGTCTAAATTAGAACATTGAAGAGAGAGTTTTGAAGGTTACTATTGGACAAGGAAATGAAGGAAAAATTCAGGACCCACTTACGGATGCCCAAACGGTCTTGGAATACGACAATTTGAATTAGGAATGATAGAGCAATAAATTACCTTTCAGATAACCAAACATCGACCCAATCCGACATCTAACGATGGAGTTATGAGTGTCTCTGTTGGATTGGGCGATTTGGAAAGACTAACAATCCAAATTGTAAAATGACGATCGAAGTGTTCCAACGTGCTTTTGGGATATCGAACGGTCTCAGAATTATCCAATTCTAGTCCCATTTGGAAGCTTGTCAAGTTACCATTCCAATGAGCTCAAAATAGTCTAAATTCGACCATTGAAGAGTGAAAAGGCTTAGCTATATGTCCTAGAGGGGGGGTGAATAGGACAATGCCATATAAAACTTATAACAGCGGAATTATGTAGAATATGATAGCCAAATTAAACTATAATGCAAGAAAGTAAAACAACCTAAAAAATTAGATCTTGAGAGGTTGATACAAATGTTGTTCTAAGGACAACCTTTCACCAAAAACCAGAGTTTATGGTATGACAACCTTATTTCTAGAAAGATCTTTGTATCAAATCTTAAACCAAAGAGGAATAAGGAAATAAATACAAACTGAATTGAAATAAATTGTATTCACAAATGTATTGTTCTAGGGACAGCCATACACCATAAAAATGGCAGGACAACCTTGCTGGAACAACTTTAAAGGAAAATTAAATTCAAGTAAATAAAGGAATAGCAGAAAGCAAATTCTAAACTATTACAAAATTCTCACAAAGCTTGAATTAAATGATTACAACATTCACCACATTCATACATCCCACAAAAGAATAATTAAAGATTAGAAATGTAAATCATTCAACCATAACACTAGGGATTATAGTGGTTCGCCTATGTGTTCACCAACTGTTAAACAACAGCCACACAAAATGCTACTCCACTCTTAATATCCTCACACAGGGGATATTAGCGTTCACTAACAAAATAGGTTTTCACAGGTTCACCAAAAACCTTTACAATTGTGTCTTTGTCTGTGGGCTTACACAATTAAAAAAAAACCCCACTTCTGAGTTTTCCTGGCTTTCCTCAGATAACCAATACAACAAGATTTTTCTGGCAAATCTTGAAAGAAACCAAAACAGAAAGGAATTTACAATTAAATGTAAAATACCTGATTATCTCCTTCGATGTAGCAGCCCGGTAGAACTAAGTCAGAGTAGATGTTTGAATATCCAAGTTCAATGTCCAGTACTCAATTACAATGGTTCTAATTCTAATAGATTTTAAATTTAACCAAGTAGGGCTTGCCTTAATTGATTTTTATTCCAAAGAAAGGGAATAGCGATTCCTCTTATCAAATTAGATTGGAATAGCACAAACAAAATCAATTAAACAAAGCTAAGAAAAGAGAATATTAAATAAGCACACTTAGCTTAGATGAAGCACAGAAATATCTCTCAGAAGTTCGACGAAGATTGGCTTGAATGGATTAAATAATTCGATGATTACTTCTGAGATTCGTGCTCTATTTATAGGTGAGCAGATTGCATCTTCGACTGGTCTAAGGAACCCTTCGACTAGTCAAAGAAATAACAAATTTGAAAAAAATCGAGCGCGATAAGCTTTGACCGTTCTACGACTGGTCGAAGACCTCCTTCGACTGGTCGTAGGTCACCTTCGACTGGTCGAAGGTCTCCTTCGACTGGTCGAAGACCTTGTGAATTTATCGCTGGACTTTGTGTCGAAGATTTACGACTGGTCGAAGAACCAGTCGACACTGTTCCTTCGACCGGTCGAACAGATCCCTGGACTAGTCGAAGAATAACAGAATTTATCCGATTTTTGTAACAAACTTACGACTGATTGAGGATTTTCTTAGACTGGTCGAAGCAACTCTAGGACTAGTCGAAGAAGGCCTAGGACTAGTCGAAGAAATGACCAAACTTATGTAAAATAAACGTTTGATTTATGTATTCAAAGTGACCTACTTCTAAGGTCACCCTAAGGTCAGTCAAACCTCAACCAAGAAGTAAGGACATTGAAATATTTAGAACTAGCGACCTTGAAGTACGAGTCTTGAAGTCTTGAAAGTGTCTTGAATTCTTCATGAACTGCCTTGTACATGTCTTGAGTTCTTTATGAACTGACTTATACTCTTCTTGAAGTCTTAAAGCTTGAGTCATGTCTTGTGAGTAGTTCTTGCTTTCAAATTTGATCTTTATACTTGTGAGTAGTTCTTGCATTCAAATTTGATCTTTATACTTGTGAGCTTAGCTTGTTCATGAATGCTGATCTTTGAGAGAGCTTCACTTATGTAAGATATAAAACAGTGATTTTCGCATCACAAATTTGACAACAAATAGGGATATAAAATATAGCACTTACAAAGAGAGAGTTATGAAGGTCACTATTTGACAAGGAAATGAAGGAAAAATACAGGACCCACTTACAGATGCCCAAATGGTCTCGGAATACGATGATTTGAATTAGGAATGAAAGAGCAATACATTACCTTTCAGATGACAAAACATCGACCCAATCCGACATCAAACGATGGAGTTATGAGCGTCTACATTGGATCGGGCGATTTGGAAAGACTAACAATCCAAATTGCAAAATGACGATCGAGGAGCTCCAACGTGCTTTTGGGATATCGAACGGTCTCATAATTATCCAATTCTGGTCCCATTTGAAAATTTATCAAGTTACCATTCCAATGAGCTCAAAATAGTCTAAATTCGACCATTGAAGAGAGAGTTATGAAGGTTACTATTGGACAAGGAGATGAAGGAAAATTCAGGACCCACTTACGGATGCCCAAATGGTCTCGGAATACGACGATTTGAATTAGGAATGAAAGAGCAATACATTACCTTTCAGATGATAAAACATCGACCCAATCCGACATCTAACGATGGAGTTATGAGCGTCTCCGTTGGATCGGGCGATTTGGAAAGACTAACAAACCAAATTGCAAAATGACGATCGAAGAGTTCCAACGTGCTTTTGGGATATCGAACGGTCTCAGAATTATCCAATTCTAGTCCCATTTGGAAGCTTATCAAGTTTCCATTCCAATGAGCTCAAAATAGTCTAAATTTGACCATTGAAGAGAGAGTTATGAAGGTTACTATTGGACAAGGAAATGATGGAAAAATTTCAGAACCCACTTACGGATGCCTAAATGGTATCGGAATACGAAGATTTGAATTAGGATTGAAAGGCAATAAATTCCCTTTCAGATGACCAAACACCGACCCAATCCGACATCAAACGATGGAGTTATGAGCGTCTCTGTTGGATCGGGCGATTTGGAAAGACTAATAATCCAAATGGCAAAATGTCGATTGAAGAGTTCTAATGTGTTTTGGGATATTGAACGGTCTCAGAATTATCCAATTCCGGTCCCATTTGGAAGCTTTTCAAGTTACCATTCCAATGAGCTCAAAATAGTCTAAATTCGACCAATGAAGAGAGAGTTATGAAGGCTGCTATTGGACAAGGAGAAGAAGGAAAAATTCAGGACCCACTTATGGATGCCCAAACGGTCTTGGAATACAACGATTTGAATTAGGAATGATAGAGCAATAAATTACCTTTCAGATAACCAAACATCGACCCAATCCGACATCTAACGATGGAGTTATGAGCGTCTCCGTTGGATCGGGCGATTTGGAAAGACTAACAAACCAAATTGCAAAATGACGATCGAAAAGTTCCAACGTGCTTTTGGGATATCGAACGGTCTCAGAATTATCCAATTCTAGTCCCATTTGGAAGCTTATCAAGTTTCCATTCCAATGAGCTCAAAATAGTCTAAATTTGACCATTGAAGAGAGAGTTATGAAGGTTACTATTGGACAAGGAAATGATGGAAAAATTCAGAACCCACTTACGGATGCCCAAATGGTCTCGGAATACGAAGATTTGAATTGGGATTGAAAGGCAATAAATTACCTTTCAGATGACCAAACATCGACCCATTCCAACATCAAACGATGGAGTTATGAGCGTCTCCGTTGGATCGGGCGATTTTGAAAGACTAACAATCCAAATTGCAAAATGACGATCGAAGAGTTCCAATGTGCTTTTGGGATATCGAACGGTCTCAGAATTATCCAATTTTGGTCCCATTTGGAAGCTTGTCAAGTTACCATTCCAATGAGCTCAAAATAGTCTAAATTCGACTATTGAAGAGAGAGTTATGAAGGTAACTATTGGACAAGGAGATGAAGGAAAAATTTTGGACACACTTACAGATGCCCAAATGGTCTCGGAATACGACGATTTGAATTAGGAATGAAAGAGCAATAAATTACCTTTCAGATGACCAAACATCGACCCAATCCGACATCAAACGATTGAGTTATGAGCGTCTCCGTTGGATAGGGCGATTTGGAAAGACTACCAGTCCAAATTGAAAAATGACGATCGAAGAGTTCCATCGTGCTTTTGGGATATCGAACGGTCTCAGAATTATCCAATTCTAGTCCCATTTGGAAGCTTGTCAAGCTACCATTCCAATGAGCTCAAAATAGTATAAATTCGACCATTGAAGAGAGAGTTATGAAGGTCACTATTTGACAAGGAAATGAACGAAAAATTCAGGGCCCAGTTTCGGATGCCCAAATGGTCTCAGAATACGACGATTTGAATTAGGATTGAAAGGATAATAAATTACCTTTCAGAGGACCAAACATCGACCCAATCGGACATCAATTGATGGAGTTATGAGCGTCTCCATTGGATCGGGCGATTTGGAAAGACTAACAATCCAAATTGTAAAATGACGATCGAAGAGTTCCAATGTGCTTTTGGGATATTGAACGGTCTCAGAATTGTCCAATTCTAGTCCCATTTGGAAGCTTGTCAACTTACCATTCCAATGAGCTCAAAATAGTCTAAATTCGACTATTGAAGAAAGAGTTATGAAAGTTACTATTGGACAAGGAAATGAAGGAAAAATTCAGGACCCACTTACGAATGCCCAAATGGTCTTGGAATACGACGATTTGAATTAGGAATGAAAGAGCAATACATTACCTTTCAGATGACAAAACATCGACCCAATCCGACATCAAATGATGGAGTTTTGAGCGTCTTCATTGGATCCGGGGATTTGGAAAGACTAACAATCCAAATTGCAAAATGACGATCGAGGAGCTCCAACAGGCTTTTGGGATATCGAACGGTCTCATAATTATCCAATTCTGGTCCCATTTGAAAATTTGTCAAGTTACCATTCCAATGAGCTCAAAATAGTCTAAATTCGACCATTGAAGAGAGAGTTATGAAGGTTACTATTGGACAAGGAGATGAAGGAAAATTCAGGACCCACTTACGGATGCCCAAATGGTATCGGAATACAATGATTTGAATAAGGAATGAAAGAGCAATACATTACCTTTCAGATGACAAAACATCGACCCAATCCGACATCAAACGATGGAGTTATGAGCGTCTCCGTTGGATCGGGGGATTTGGAAAGACTAACAATCCAAATTGCAAAATGACGATCGAAGAGTTCCAACGTGCTTTTGGGATATCGAACGGTCTCAGAATTATCCAATTCTAGTCCCATTTGGAAGCTTGTCAAGTTACCATTCCAATGAGCGCAAAATAGTCTAAATTCGAACATTGAAGAGAGAGTTATGAAGGTTACTATTGGACAAGGAAATGATAATAAAATTCAGGACCCACTTACGGATGCCCAAATGGTCTTGGAATATGACGATTTGAATTAGGATTGAAAGGTCAATAAATTACCTTTCAGATGACCAAACATCGACCCAATCCGACATCAAACGATGGAGTTATGAGCGTCTCCGTTGGATCGGGCGATTTGGAAAGACTAACAATCCAAATGGCAAAATGTCGATCGAAGAGTTCCAATGTGCTTTTGGGATATCGAACGGTTTCAGAATTATCCAATTCTGGTCCCATTTGGAAGCTTATCAAGTTTCCATTCCAATGAGCTCAAAATAGTCTAAATTCGACCATTGAAGAGAGAGTTATGAAGGATACTATTGGAGACGGAAATGATGGAAAAATTCAGAACCCACTTACGGATGCCCAAATGGTCTCGGAATACGACGATTTGAATTAAGATTGAAAGGGCAATAAATTACCTTTCAGATGACCAAACATCGACCCAATCCGACATCAAACGTTGGAGTTATGAGCGGCTCCGTTGGATCGGGCGATTTGGAAAGACTAACAATCCAAATGGAAAAATGTCGATCGAAGAGTTCCAATGGGCTTTTGGGATATCGAACGGTCTAAGAATTATCCAATTCTAGTCCCATTTGGAAGCTTGACAAGTTACCATTCCAATGAGCTCAAAATAGTCTAAATTCGACCATTGAAGAGAGTTATGAAGGTTACTATTGGACAAGGAGATGAAGGAAAAACTTAGAACCCACTTACGGATGCCCAAATGGTCACGGAATATGACGATTTGAATTAGGAATGAAAGAACAATAAATTACCTTTCAACTGCCAAAACAACGACCCAATCCGACTTCAAACATTGGTGTTATGAGAGTCTCCGTTGGATCGGGCGATTTGGAAAGACTAACAATCCAAATTGCAAAATGACGATCGAAGAGTTCCAACGTGCTTTTGGGATATCGAACGGTCTCAGAATTATCCAATTCTAGTCCCATTTGAAAATTTGTCAAGTTACCATTCCAATGAGCTCAAAATAGTCTAAATTCGACCATTGAAGAGAGAGTTATGAAGGTTACTATTGGACAAGGAGATGAAGGAAAATTCAGGACCCACTTACGGATGCCAAAATGGTCTCGGTGTACGACGATTTGAATTAGGAATGGAAGAGCAATACATTACCTTTCAGATGACAAAACATCGACCCAATCCGACATCAAACGATGGAGTTATGAGCGTCTTCATTGGATCAGGCGATTTGGAAAGACTAACAATCCAAATTGCAAAATGACGATCGAGGAGCTCAAACATGCTTTTGGGATATCGAAAAGTCTCATAATTATCCAATTCTGGTCCCATTTGAAAATTTGTCAAGTTACCATTCCAATGAGCTCAAAATAGACTAAATTCGACCATTGAAGAGAGAGTTATAAAGGTTACTCTTGGACAAGGAGATTAAGGAAAATTCAGGACCCACTTACGGATGCCCAAATGGTCTCAGAATACGACGATTTGAATTAGAAATGAAAGAGCAATACATATCGAACGGTCTCAGAATTACCCAATTCTAGTCCCATTTGGAAGCTTGTCAAGTTACCATTCCAATGAGCTCAAAATAGTCTAAATTAGAACATTGAAGAGAGAGTTTTGAAGGTTACTATTGGACAAGGAAATGAAGGAAAAATTCAGGACCCACTTACGGATGCCCAAACGGTCTTGGTATACGACAATTTGAATTAGGAATGATAGAGCAATAAATTACCTTTCAGATAACCAAACATCGACCCAATCCGACATCTAACGATGGAGTTATGAGTGTCTCTGTTGGATCGGGCGATTTGGAAAGACTAACAATCCAAATTGCAAAATGACGATCGAAGTGTTCCAACGTGCTTTTGGGATATCGAACGGTCTCAGAATTATCCAATTCTAGTCCCATTTGGAAGCTTGTCAAGTTACCATTCCAATGAGCTCAAAATAGTCTAAATTCGACCATTGAAGAGTGAAAAGGCTTAGCTATATGTCCTAGAGGGGGGGTGAATAGGACAATGCCATATAAAACTTATAACAGCGGAATTATGTTGAATATGATAGCCAAATTAAACTATAATGCAAGAAAGTAAAACAACCTAAAAAATTAGATCTTGAGAGGTTGATACAAATGTTGTTCTAAGGACAACCTTTCACCAAAAACCAGAGTTTATGGTATGACAACCTTATTTCTAGAAAGATCTTTGTATCAAATCTTAAACCAAAGAGGAATAAGGAAATAAATACAAACTGAATTGAAATAAATTGTATTCACAAATGTATTGTTCTAGGGACAGCCATACACCATAAAAATGGCAGGACAACCTTGCTGAAACAACTTTAAAGGAAAATTAAATTCAAGTAAATAAAGGAATAGCAGAAAGCAAATTCTAAACTATTACAAAATTCTCACAAAGCTTGAATTAAATGATTACAACATTCACCACATTCATACATCCCACAAAAGAATAATTAAAGATTAGAAATGTAAATCATTCAACCATAACACTAGGGATTATAGTGGTTCGCCTGTGTGTTCACCGACTGTTAAACAACAGCCACACAAAATGCTACTCCACTCCTAATATCCTCACACAGGGGATATTAGCGTTCACTAACAAAATACGTTTTCACAGGTTCACCAAAAACCTTTACAATTGTGTCTTTGTCTGTGGGCTTACACAATTAAAAAAAACCCCACTTCTGAGTTTTCCTGGCTTTCCTCAGATAACCAATACAACAAGATTTTTCTGGCAAATCTTGAAAGAAACCAAAACAGAAAGGAATTTACAATTAAATGTAAAATACCTGATTATCTCCTTCGATGTAGCAGCCGGTATAACCAAGTCAGAGTAGATGTTTGAATATCCAAGTTCAATGTCCAGTACTCAATTACAATGGTTCTAATTCTAATAGATTTTAAATTTAACCAAGTAGGGCTTGCCTTAATTGATTTTTATTTCAAAGAAAGGGAATAGCAATTCCTCTTATCAAATTAGATTGGAATAGCAGAAACAAAATCAATTAAACAAAGCTGAGAAAAGAGAATATTAAATAAGCACACTTAGCTTAGATGAAGCACAGAAATATCTCTCAGAAGTTCGACGAAGATTGGCTTGAATGGATTAAATAATTCGATGATTACTTCTGAGATTCGTGCTCTATTTATAGGTGAGCAGATTGCATCTTCGACTGGTCTAAGGAACCCTTCGACTAGTCAAAGAAATAACAAATTTGAAAAAAATCGAGCGCGATAAGCTTTGACCGTTCTACGACTGGTCGAAGACCTCCTTCGACTGGTCGTAGGTCACCTTCGACTGGTCGAAGGTCTCCTTCGACTGGTCAAAGACCTTGTGAATTTATCGCTGGACTTTGTGTCGAAGATTTACGACTGGTCGAAGAACCAGTCGACACTGTTCCTTCGACCGGTCGAACAGATCCCTGGACTAGTCGAAGAATAACAGAATTTATCTGATTTTTGTAACAAACTTACGACTGATTGAGGATTTTCTTAGACTGGTCGAAGCAACTCTAGGACTAGTCGAAGAAGGCCTAGGACTAGTCGAAGAAATGACCAAACTTATGTAAAATAAACGTTTGATTTATGTATTCAAAGTGACCTACTTCTAAGGTCACCCTAAGGTCAGTCAAACCTCAACCAAGAAGTAAGGACATTGAAATATTTAGAACTAGCGACCTTGAAGTACGAGTCTTGAAGTCTTGATATAGCTTAATCTTGAAAGTGTCTTGAATTCTTCATGAACTGCCTTGTACATGTCTTGAGTTCTTTATGAACTGACTTATACTCTTCTTGAAGTCTTGAAGCTTGAGTCATGTCTTGTGAGTAGTTCTTGCTTTCAAATTTGATCTTTATACTTGTGAGTAGTTCTTGCATTCAAATTTGATCTTTATACTTGTGAGCTTAGCTTGTTCATGAATGCTGATCTTTGAGAGAGCTTCACTTATGCAAGATATAAAACAGTGATTTTCGCATCACAAATTTGACAACAAATAGGGATATAAAATATAGCACTTACAAAGAGAGAGTTATGAAGGTCACTATTTGACAAGGAAATGAAGGAAAAATACAGGACCCACTTACGGATGCCCAAATGGTCTCGGAATACGACGATTTGAATTAGGAATGAAAGAGCAATACATTACCTTTCAGATGACGAAACATCGACCCAATCCGACATCAAATGATGGAGTTATGAGCGTCTCCATTGGATCGGACGATTTGGAAAGACTAACAATCCAAATTGTAAAATGACGATCGAGGAGCTCCAACATGCTTTTGGGATATCGAACGGTCTCATAATTATCCAATTCTGGTCCCATTTGAAAATTTGTCAAGTTACCATTCCAATGAGCTCAAAATAGTCTAAATTCGACCATTGAAGAGAGAGTTATGAAGGTTACTATTGGACAAGGAGATGAAGGAAAATTCAGGACCCACTTACGGATGCCCAAATGGTCTCGGAATACGACGATTTGAATTAGGAATGAAAGAGCAATACATTACCTTTCAGATGACAAAACATCGACCCAATCCGACATCTAACGATGGAGTTATGAGCGTCTCCGTTGGATCGGGCGATTTGGAAAGACTAACAAACCAAATTGCAAAATGACGATCGAAGAGTTCCAACGTGCTTTTGGGATATCGAACGGTCTCAGAATTATCCAATTCTAGTCCCATTTGGAAGCTTATCAAGTTTCCATTCCAATGAGCTCAAAATAGTCTAAATTTGACCATTGAAGAGAGAGTTATGAAGGTTACTATTGGACAAGGAAATGATGGAAAAATTCAGAACCCACTTACGGATGCCCAAATGGTCTCGGAATACGAAGATTTGAATTAGGATTGAAAGGCAATAAATTACCTTTCAGATGACCAAACATCGACCCAATCCAACATCTAACGATGGAGTTTTGAGCGTCTCCGTTGGATCGGGCGATTTGGAAAGACTAAAACCAAATTGCAAAATGACGATCGAAGAGTTCAACGTGCTTTTGCAATATCGAACGGTCTCAAAATTATCCAATTCTGGTCCATTTGGAAGCTTATCATGTTTCATTCCAATGAGCTCAAAATAGTCTAAATTCGACCATTGAAGAGAGAGTTATGAAGGTTACTATTGGACAAGGAGAGAAGGAAAAATTCAGGACCCACTTACAGATGCCCAAATGGTCACGGAATACGACGATTTGAATTAGGAATGAAAGAGAATAAATTACCTTTCAGATGACAAAACATCGACCCAATCCGACATCTAACGATGGAGTTATGAGCGTCTCCGTTGGATCGAGCGATTTGGAAAGATTAACAAACCAAATTGCAAAATGACGATCGAAGAGTTCCAACGTGCTTTTGGGATATCGAACGGTCTAAGAATTATCCAATTCTAGTCCCATTTGGAAGCTTATCAAGTTTCCATTCCAATGAGCTCAAAATAGTCTAAATTTGACCATTGAAGAGAGAGTTATGAAGGTTACTATTGGACAAGGAAATGATGGAAAAATTTAAGAACCCACTTACGGATGCCTAAATGGTCTCGGAATACGAAGATTTGAATTAGGATTGAAAGGCAATAAATTACCTTTCAGATGACCAAACATCGACCCAATCCTACATCTAACGATGGAGTTATGAGCGTCTCCGTTGGATCGGGCGATTTGGAAAGACTAACAAACCAAATTGCAAAATGACGATCGAAGAGTTCCAACGTGCTTTTGCGATATCGAACGGTCTCAGAATTATCCAATTCTGGTCCCATTTGGAAGCTTATCAAGTTTCCATTCCAATGAGCTCAAAATAGTCTAAATTTGACCATTGAAGAGAGAGTTATGAAGGTTACTTTTGGACAAGGAAATGATGGAAAAATGTAAGAACCCACTTACGGATGCCTAAATGGTCTCGGAATACGAAGATTTGAATTAGGATTGAAAGGCAATAAATTACCTTTCAGATGACCAAACATCGACCCAATCCTACATCTAACGATGGAGTTATGAGCGTCTCCGTTGGATCGGGCGATTTGGAAAGACTAACAAACCAAATTACAAAATGACGATCGAAGAGTTCCAACGTGCTTTTGCGATATCGAACGGTCTCAGAATTATCCAATTCTGGTCCCATTTGGAAGCTTATCATGTTTCCATTCCAATGAGCTCAAAATAGTCTAAATTCGACCATTGAAGAGAGAGTTATGAAGGTTACTATTGGACAAAGAGATGAAGGAAAAATTCAGGACCCACTTACAGATGCCCAAATGGTCACGGAATACGACGATTTGAATTAGGATGAAAGAGAATAAATTACCTTTCAGATGACAAAATATCGACCCAATCCGACATCAAACGATGGAGTTATGAGCGTCTCGTTGGATCGGGCGATTTGGAAAAGACTAACAAACCAAATTACAAAATGACGATCGAAGAGTCCAACGTGCTTTTGGGATATCGAACGGTCTCAGAATTATCCAATTCAAGTCCCATTTGGAAAGCTTGTCAAGTTACCATTCCAACGAGCTCAAAATAGTCAAATTCGACATTGAAGAGAGGGTTATGAAGGTACTATTGGACAAGGGAATGAAGGAAAAATTCAGGACCCACTTACGGATGCCCAAATGGTCTCGGAATACGACGATTTGAATTAGGATTGAAAGGGCAATAAATTACCTTTCAGATGACAAAACATCGACCCAATCCGACATCAAACGATGGAGTTATGAGCGTCTCCGTTGGATCGGGCGATTTGGAAAAGACTAACAATCCAAATTGCAAAATGTCGATCGAAGAGTTCCAATGTGCTTTTGGGATATCGAACGGTCTCAGAACTATCCAATTCTAGTCCCATTTGGAAGCTTGTCAAGTTTACCATTCCAATGAGCTCAAAATAGTCTAAATTCGACCAATGAAACAGAGTTATGAAGGTTACTATTGGACAAGGAGATGAAAAGAAAATTCAGGACCCACTTACGGATGCCCAAATGGTCTCGGAATATGACGATTTGAATTAGGAATGAAAGAACAATAAATTACCTTTCAATGACAAAACAACGACCCAATCCGACATCAAACGATTGGTGTTATGAGAGTCTCCGTTGGATCGGGCGATTTGGAGAGACTAACAATCCAAATTGCCAATGACGATCGAAGAGTTCCAACGTGCTTTTGGGATATCGAACGGGCTAGAATTATCCAATTCTGGTCCCATTTGAAGCTTGTCAAGTTACCATTCCAATGAGCTCAAAATAGTCTAAATTCGAACATTGAAGAGAGAGTTATGAAGGTTACTATTGGACAAGGAAATGAAGGAAAAATTCAGGACCCACTTACGGATGCCCAAATGGTCTCGGAATACGACGATTTGAATTAGGATAGAAAGGGCAGTAAATTACCTTTCAGATGACCAAACATCAACCCATTCCAACATCAAACGATGGAGTTATGAGCGTCTCCGTTGGATCGGGCAATTCGAAAGACTAACAATCCAAATTGCAAAATGACGATCGAAGAGTTCCAATGTGCTTTTGCGATATCGAACGGTCTCAGAATTATCCAATTCTGGTCCCATTTGGAAGCTTGTCAGTTACCATTCAATGAGCTCAAAATAGTCTAAATTCGACCATTGAAGAGAGAGTTATGAAGTACTATTGGACAAGGAGATGAAGGAAAAATTCAGGACCCACTTACAGATGCCCAAATGGTCTCGGAATAAGACGATTTGAATTAGGAATGAAAGAGCAATAAATTACCTTTCAGATGACCAAATATCGACCCAATCCGACATCAAACGATGGAGTTATGAGTGTCTCCGTTAGATCGGGCGATTTGGAAGGACTACCAGTCCAAATTGAAAAATGATGATCGAAGAGTTCCATCGTGCTTTTGGGATATCGAACAGTCTCAGAATTATCCAAATCTAATCCCATTTCGAAGCTTGTCAAGTTACCATTCCACTGAGATCAAAATAGTCTAAATTCGACCATTGAAGAGAGAGTTATTAAGGTCACTATTTGACAAGGAAATTAAGGAAAAATTCAGGACCCACTTACGGATGCCCAAATGGTCTTGGAATACGACGATTTGAATTAGGAATGAAAGAGCAATACATTACCTTTCAGATGACAAAACATCGACCCAATCCGACATCAAACGATGGAGTTATGAGCGTCTTCATTGGATCAGGCGATTGGAAAGACTAACAATCCAAATGTAAAATGACGATCGAGGAGCTCCAAACATGCTTTTGGGATATCGAACAGTCTCATAATTATCCAATTCTGGTCCCCTTTGAAAATTTGTCAAGTTACCATTCCAATGAGCTCAAAATAGACTAAATTCGACCATTGAAGAGAGAGTTATAAAGGTTACTATTGGACAAGGAGATGAAGGAAAATTCAGGACCACTTACGGATGCCCAAATGGTCTCGGAATACGACGATTTGAATTAGGAATGAAAGAGCAATACATACCTTTCAGATGACAAAACATCGACCCAATCCGTCATCAAACGATGGAGTTATGAGCGTCTCCGTTGGATCGGGCGATTGGAAAGACTAACAATCCAAATTGCAAAATGACGATCGAAGAGTTCCAACGTGCTTTGGGATATCGAACGGTCTCAGAATTACCCAATTCTAGTCCCATTTGGAAGCATGTCAAGTTACCATTCCAATGAGCTCAAAATAGTATAATTCGAACATTGAAGAGAGAGTTATGAAGGTTAATTGGACAAGGAAATGATAATAAAATTCAGGACCCACTTAGGGATGCCTAAATGGTCTTGGAATACGACGATTTGAATTAGGATTGAAAGGGCAA
>JAJHSJ010000004.1:59402680-59517970 GCA_021015155.1 Magnolia officinalis
ATGGAGTTATGAGCGTCTTCATTGGATCAGGCGATTTGGAAGACTAACAATCCAAATTGCAAAATGACGATCGAGGAGCTCCAACATGCTCTTTGGGATATCGACGGTCTCATAATTATCCAATTCTGGTCCCATTTGAAAATTTGTCAAGTTACCATTCCAATGAGCTCAAAATAGTCCTAAATTCGACCATCTGAAGAGAGAGTTATGAAGGTTACTATTGGACAGGAGATGAAGGAAAATTCAGGACCCACTTACGGATGCCCAAATGGTCTCAAAATAACGACGATTTGAATTAGAAATGAAAGAGCAATACATATCAAACGGTCTCAGAATTTACCCAATTCTAGTCCCATTTGGAAGCTTTGTCAAGTTACCATTCCAATGAGCTCAAAATGTCTAAATTAGAACATTGAAGAGAGAGTTTTTGAAGGTTACTATTGGACAAGGAAATGAAGGAAAAATTCAGGACCCCACTTACGGATGCCCAAACGGTCTTGGAATACGACAATTTGAATTAGGAATGATAGAGCAATAAATTACCTTTCAGATAACCAAACATCGACCCAATCCGACATCTAACGATGGAGTTATGAGTGTCTCTGTTGGATTTGGCGATTTGGAAAGACTAACAATCCAAATTGTAAAATGACGATCGAAGTGTTCCAACGTGCTTTTGGGATATCGAACGGTCTCAGAATTATCCAATTCTAGTCCCATTTGGAAGCTTGTCAAGTTACCATTCCAATGAGCTCAAAATAGTCTAAATTCGACCATTGAAGAGTGAAAAGGCTTAGCTATATGTCCTAGAGGGGGGGGTGAATAGGACAATGCCATATAAAACTTATAACAGCAGGAATTATGTAGAATATGATAGCCAAATTAAACTATAATGCAAGAAAGTAAAACAACCTAAAAATTAGATCTTGAGAGGTTGATACAAATGTTGTTCTAAGGACAACCTTTCACCAAAAACCAGAGTTTATGGATGACAACCTTATTTCTAAAATCTTTGTATCAAATCTTAAACCAAAGAGGAATAAGGAAATAAATACAAACTGAATTGAAAAAATTGTATTCACAAATGTATTGTTCTAGGACAAAGCCATACACCATAAATGGCAGGACAACCTGCTGGAACAACTTTAAAGGAAAATTAAATTCAAGTAAATAAAGGAATAGCAGAAAGCAAATTCTAAACTATTACAAAATTCTCACACAAATTGAATTAAATGATTACAACATTCACCACATTCATACATCCCACAAAGAATAATTAAAGATTAGAAATGTAAATCATTCAACCATAACACTAGGGATTATAGTGGTTCGCCTATGTGTTCACCACCTGTTAAACAACAGCCACACAAATGCTACTCCACTCTTAATATCCTCACACAGGGGATATTAGCGTTCACTAACAAAATAGGTTTTCCACAGGTTCACCACCAAACCTTTACAATTGTGTCTTTGTCTGTGGCTTACACAATTAAAAAAAAACCCCACTTCTGAGTTTTCCTGGCTTTCCTCAGATAACCAATACAACAAGATTTTTCTGGCAAATCTTGAAGAAACCAAAACAGAAAGGAATTTACAATTAAATGTAAAATACCTGATTATCTCCTTCGATGTAGCAGCCCGGTAGAACCAAGTCAGAGTAGATGTTTGAATATCCAAGTTCAATGTCCAGTACTCAATTACAATGGTTCTAATTCTAATAGATTTTAAATTTACCAAGTAGGGCTTGCCTTAATTGATTTTTATTCCAAAGAAAGGGAATAGCGATTCCTCTTATCAAATTAGATTGGAATAGCAGAAACAAAATCAATTAAACAAAGCTAAGAAAAGAGAATATTAAATAAGCACACTTAGCTTAGATGAAGCACAGAAATATCTCTCAAAGTTCGACGAAGATTGGCTTGAATGGATTAAATAATTCGATGATTACTTCTGAGATTCGTGCTCTATTTATAGGTGAGCAGATTGCATCTTCGACTGGTCTAAGGAACCCTTCGACTAGTCAAAGAAATAACAAATTTGAAAAAATCGAGCACGATAAGCTTTGACCGTTCTACGACTGGTCGAAGACCTCCTTCGACTGGTCGTAGGTCACCTTCGACTGGTCGAAGGTCTCCTTCGACTGGTCGAAGACCTTGTGAATTTATCGCTGGACTTTTGTGTCGAAGATTTACGACTGGTCGAAGAACCAGTCGACACTGTTCCTTTCGACCGGTCGAACAGATCCCTGGACTAGTCGAAGAATAACAGAATTTATCCGATTTTTGTAACAAACTTACGACTGATTGAGGATTTTCTTAGACTGGTCGAAGCAACTCTAGGACTAGTCGAAGAAGGCCTAGGACTAGTCGAAGAAATGACCAACTTATGTAAAATAAACGTTTGATTTATGTATTCAAAGTGACCTACTTCTAAGGTCACCCTAAGGTCAGTCAAACCTCAACCAAGAAGTAAGGACATTGAAATATTTAGAACTAGCGACCTTGAAGTACGAGTCTTGAAGTCTTGATATAGTCTTGAATCTTCAAACTGTCCTTGTACTGTCTTGAGTTCTTTATGAACTGCTTATACTCTTCTTGAAGTCTTAAAGCTTGACTTATTCCTTGTGAAGTCTTGAAGCTTGAGTCATTCTTTGTGTTTTTTTTGCTTTTGTTTTGATTTACTTGTGAGTAGTTCTTGCATTCAAATTTGATCTTTATACTTGTGAGCTTAGCTTGTTCATGAATGCTGATCTTTGAGAGAGCTTCACTTATGCAAGATATAAAACAGTGATTTTCGCATCACAATTTGACAACAATAGGGATATAAAATATAGCACTTACAAAGAGAGAGTTATGAAGGTCACTATTTGACAAGGAAATGAAGGAAAAATACAGGACCCACTTACAGATGCCCAAATGGTCTCGGAATACGATGATTTGAATTAGGAATGAAAGAGCAATACATTACCTTTCAGATGACAAAACATCGACCCAATCCGACATCAACGATGGAGTTATGAGCGTCTCCATTGGATCGGGCGATTTGGAAAGACTAACAATCCAAATTGCAAATGACGATCGAGGAGCTCCAACGTGCTTTTGGGATATCGAACGGTCTCATAATTATCCAATTCTGGTCCCATTTGAAAATTTATCAAGTTACCATTCCAATGAGCTCAAAAGTCTAAATTCGACCATTGAAGAGAGAGTTATGAAGGTTACTATTGGACAAGGAGATGAAGGAAAATTCAGGACCCACTTACGGATGCCCAAATGGTCTCGGAATACGACGATTTGAATTAGGAATGAAAGAGCAATACATTACCTTTCAGATGACAAAACATCGACCCAATCCGACATCTAACGATGGAGTTATGAGCGTCTCCGTCCGTTGATCGGGCGATTTGGAAGACTAACAAACCAAATTGCAAAATGACGATCGAAGAGTTCCAACGTGCTTTTGGGATATCGAACGGTCTCAGAATTATCCAATTCTAGTCCCATTTGGAAGCTTATCAAGTTTCCATTCCAATGAGCTCAAATAGTCTAAATTTGACCATTGAAGAGAGAGTTTATGAAGGTTACTATTGGACAAGGAAATGATGGAAAATTTCAGAACCCACTTACGGATGCCTAAATGGTCTCGGAATACGAAGATTTGAATTAGGATTGAAAGGCAATAAATTCCCTTTCAGATGACCAAACACCGACCCAATCCGACATCAAACGATGGAGTTATGAGCGTCTGTTGGATCGGGCGATTTGGAAAGACTAATAATCCAAATGGCAAAATGTCGATCGAAGAGTTCTAATGTGCTTTTGGGATATCGAACGTCTCAGAATTATCCAATCCGGTCCCATTTGGAAGCTTTTCAAGTTACCATTCCAATGAGCTCAAAATAGTCTAAATTCGACCAATGAAGAGAGAGTTATGAAGGTTGCTATTGGACAAGGAGAAGAAGGAAAAATTCAGGACCCACTTATGGATGCCCAAACGGTCTTGGAATACGACGATTTGAATTAGGAATGATAGAGCAATAAATTACCTTTCAGATAACCAAACATCGACCCAATCCGACATCTAACGATGGAGTTATGAGCGTCTCCGTTGGATCGGGCGATTTGGAAAGACTAACAAACCAAATTGCAAAATGACGATCGAAAAGTTCCAACGTGCTTTTGGGATATCGAACGGTCTCAGAATTATCCAATTCTAGTCCCATTTGGAAGCTTATCAGTTTCCATTCCAATGAGCTCAAAATAGTCTAAATTCGACCATTGAAGAGAGAGTTATGAAGGTTACTATTGGACAAGGAAATGATGGAAAAATTCAGGACCCACTTACGGATGCCCAAATGGTCTCGGAATACGAAGATTTGAATTAGGATTGAAAGGCAATAAATTACCTTTCAGATGACCAAACATCGACCCAATCCAACATCAAACGATGGAGTTATGAGCGTCTCCGTTGGATCGGGCGATTTGGAAAGACTAACAACCAAATTGCAAAATGACGATCGAAGAGTTCCAATGTGCTTTTGGGATATCGAACGGTCTCAGAATTATCCAATTTGGTCCCATTTGGAAGCTTGTCAAGTTACCATTCCAATGAGCTCAAAATAGTCTAAATTCGACTATTGAAGAGAGAGTTATGAAGGTAACTATTGGACAAGGAGATGAAGGAAAAATTTTGGACACACTTACAGATGCCCAAATGGTCTCGGAATACGACGATTTGAATTAGGAATGAAAGAGCAATAAATTACCTTTCAGATGACCAAACATCGACCCAATCCGACATCAAACGATTGAGTTATGAGCGTCTCCGTTGGATCGGGCGATTTGGAAAGACTACCAGTCCAAATTGAAAAATGACGATCGAAGAGTTCCATCGTGCTTTTGGGATATCGAACGGTCTCAGAATTATCCAATTCTAGTCCCATTTGGAAGCTTGTCAAGCTTACCATTCCAATGAGCTCAAAATAGTATAAATTCGACCATTGAAGAGAGAGTTATGAAGGTCACTATTTGACAAGGAAATGAACGAAAATTCAGGGCCCAGTTTCGGATGCCCAAATGGTCTCAGAATACGACGATTTGAATTAGGATTGAAAGGATAATAAATTACCTTTCAGATGACCAAACATCGACCCAATCGGACATCAATGATGGAGTTATGAGCGTCTCCATTGGATCGGGCGATTTGGAAAGACTAACAATCCAAATTGTAAAATGACGATCGAAGAGTTCCAATGTGCTTTTGGGATATTGAACGGTCTCAGAATTGTCCAATTCTGGTCCCATTTGGAAGCTTGTCAACTTACCATTCCAATGAGCTTAAAATAGTCTAAATTCGACTATTGAAGAAAGAGTTATGAAAGTTACTATTGGACAAGGAAATGAAGGAAAAATTCAGGACCCACTTACGAATGCCCAAATGGTCTTGGAATACGACGATTTGAATTAGGAATGAAAGAGCAATACATTACCTTTCAGATGACAAAACATCGACCCAATCCGACATCAAATGATGGAGTTTTGAGCGTCTTCATTGGATCCGGGGATTTGGAAAGACTAACAATCCAAATTGCAAAATGACGATCGAGGAGCTCCAACATGCTTTTGGGATATCGAACGGTCTCATAATTATCCAATTCTGGTCCCATTTGAAAATTTGTCAAGTTACCATTCCAATGAGCTCAAAATAGTCTAAATTCGACCATTGAAGAGAGAGTTATGAAGGTTACTATTGGACAAGGAGATGAAGGAAAATTCAGGACCCACTTACGGATGCCCAAATGGTATCGGAATACGACGATTTGAATAAGGAATGAAAGAGCAATACATTACCTTTCAGATGACAAACATCGACCCAATCCGACATCAAACGATGGAGTTATGAGCGTCTCCGTTGGATCGGGCGATTTGGAAAGACTAACAATCCAAATTGCAAAATGACGATCGAAGAGTTCCAACGTGCTTTTGGGATATCGAACGGTCTCAGAATTATCCAATTCTAGTCCCATTTGGAAGCTTGTCAAGTTACCATTCCAATGAGCTCAAAATAGTCTAAATTCGAACATTGAAGAGAGAGTTATGAAGGTTACTATTGGACAAGGAAATGATAATAAAATTCAGGACCCACTTACGGATGCCCAAATGGTCTTGGAATATGACGATTTGAATTAGGATTGAAAGGTCAATAAATTACCTTTCAGATGACCAAACATCGACCCAATCCGACATCAAACGATGGAGTTATGAGCGTCTCCGTTGGATCGGGCGATTTGGAAAGACTAACAATCCAAATGGCAAAATGTCGATCGAAGAGTTCCAATGTGCTTTTGGGATATCGAACGGTTTCAGAATTATCCAATTCTGGTCCCATTTGGAAGCTTATCAAGTTTCCATTCCAATGAGCTCAAAATAGTCTAAATTCGACCATTGAAGAGAGAGTTATGAAGGATACTATTGGAGACGGAAATGATGGAAAAATTCAGAACCCACTTACGGATGCCCAAATGGTCTCGGAATACGACGATTTGAATTAAGATTGAAAGGGCAATAAATTACCTTTCAGATGACCAAACATCGACCCAATCCGACATCAAACGATGGAGTTATGAGCGTCTCCGTTGGATCGGGCGATTTGGAAAGACTAACAATCCAAATGGAAAAATGTCGATCGAAGAGTTCCAATGAGCTTTTGGGATATCGAACGGTCTCAGAATTATTCAGTTGTAGTCCCATTTGGAAGCTTGACAAGTTACCATTCCAATGAGCTCAAAATAGTCTAAATTCGACCATTGAAGAGAGTTATGAAGGTTACTATTGGACAAGGAGATGAAGGAAAAACTTAGAACCCACTTACGGATGCCCAAATGGTCACGGAATATGACGATTTGAATTAGGAATGAAAGAACAATAAATTACCTTTCAACTGACAAAACAACGACCCAATCCGACTTCAAACATTGGTGTTATGAGAGTCTCCGTTGGATCGGGCGATTTGGAAAGACTAACAATCCAAATTGCAAAATGACGATCGAGGAGCTCCAACGTGCTTTTGGGATATCGAACGGTCTCAGAATTATCCAATTCTAGTCCCATTTGAAAATTTGTCAAGTTACCATTCCAATGAGCTCAAAATAGTCTAAATTCGACCATTGAAGAGAGAGTTATGAAGGTTACTATTGGACAAGGAGATGAAGGAAAATTCAGGACCCACTTACGGATGCCCAAATGGTCTCGGTATACGACGATTTGAATTAGGAATGGAAGAGCAATACATTACCTTTCAGATGACAAAACATCGACCCAATCCGACATCAAACGATGGAGTTATGAGCGTCTTCATTGGATCAGGCGATTTGGAAAGACTAACAATCCAAATTGCAAAATGACGATCGAGGAGCTCAAACATGCTTTTGGGATATCGAAAAGTCTCATAATTATCCAATTCTGGTCCCATTTGAAAATTTGTCAAGTTACCATTCCAATGAGCTCAAAATAGACTAAATTCGACCATTGAAGAGAGAGTTATGAAGGTTACTATTGGACAAGGAGATTAAGGAAAATTCAGGACCCACTTACGGATGCCCAAATGGTCTCAGAATACGACGATTTGAATTAGAAATGAAAGAGCAATACATATCGAACGGTCTCAGAATTACCCAATTCTAGTCCCATTTGGAAGCTTGTCAAGTTACCATTCCAATGAGCTCAAAATAGTCTAAATTAGAACATTGAAGAGAGAGTTTTGAAGGTTACTATTGGACAAGGAAATGAAGGAAAAATTCAGGACCCACTTACGGATGCCCAAACGGTCTTGGATACGACAATTTGAATTAGGAATGATAGAGCAATAAATTACCTTTCAGATAACCAAACATCGACCCAATCCGACATCTAACGATGGAGTTATGAGTGTCTCTGTTGGATCGGGCGATTTGGAAAGACTAACAATCCAAATTGCAAAATGACGATCGAAGTGTTCCAACGTGCTTTTGGGATATCGAACGGTCTCAGAATTATCCAATTCTAGTCCCATTTGGAAGCTTGTCAAGTTACCATTCCAATGAGCTCAAAATAGTCTAAATTCGACCATTGAAGAGTGAAAAGGCTTAGCTATATGTCCTAGAGGGGGGGTGAATAGGACAATGCCATATAAAACTTATAACAGCGGAATTATGTTGAATATGATAGCCAAATTAAACTATAATGCAAGAAGAAAAAACAACCTAAAAAATTAGATCTTGAGAGGTTGATACAAATGTTGTTCTAAGGACAACCTTTCACCAAAAACCAGAGTTTATGGTATGACAACCTTATTTCTAGAAAGATCTTTGTATCAAATCTTAAACCAAAGAGGAATAAGGAAATAAATACAAACTGAATTGAAATAAATTGTATTCACAAATGTATTGTTCTAGGGACAGCCATACACCATAAAAATGGCAGGACAACCTTGCTGGAAACAACTTTAAAGGAAAATTAAATTCAAGTAAATAAAGGAATAGCAGAAAGCAAATTCTAAACTATTACAAAATTCTCACAAAGCTTGAATTAAATGATTACAACATTCACCACATTCATACATCCCACAAAAGAATAATTAAAGATTAGAAATGTAAATCATTCAACCATAACACTAGGGATTATAGTGGTTCGCCTATGTGTTCACCAACTGTTAAACAACAGCCACACAAAATGCTACTCCACTCTTAATATCCTCACACAGGGGATATTAGCGTTCACTAACAAAATAGGTTTTCACAGGTTCACCAAAAACCTTTACAATTGTGTCTTTGTCTGTGGGCTTACACAATTAAAAAAAAACCCCACTTCTGAGTTTTCCTGGCTTTCCTCAGATAACCAATACAACAAGATTTTTCTGGCAAATCTTGAAAGAAACCAAAACAGAAAGGAATTTACAATTAAATGTAAAATACCTGATTATCTCCTTCGATGTAGCAGTCCGGTAGAACCAAGTCAGAGTAGATGTTTGAATATCCAAGTTCAATGTCCAGTACTCAATTACAATGGTTCTAATTCTAATAGATTTTAAATTTAACCAAGTAGGGCTTGCCTTAATTGATTTTTATTCCAAAGAAAGGGAATAGCGATTCCTCTTATCAAATTAGATTGGAATAGCAGAAACAAAATCAATTAAACAAAGCTAAGAAAAGAGAATATTAAATAAGCACACTTAGCTTAGATGAAGCACAGAAATATCTCTCAGAAGTTCGACGAAGATTGGCTTGAATGGATTAAATAATTCGATGATTACTTCTGAGATTCGTGCTCTATTTATAGGTGAGCAGATTGCATCTTCGACTGGTCTAAGGAACCCTTCGACTAGTCAAAGAAATAACAAATTGAAAAAAAATCGAGCGCGATAAGCTTTGACCGTTCTACGACTGGTCGAAGACCTCCTTCGACTGGTCATAGGTCACCTTCGACTGGTCGAAGGTCTCCTTCGACTGGTCAAAGACCTTGTGAATTTATCGCTGGACTTTGTGTCGAAGATTTACGACTGGTCGAAGAACCAGTCGACACTGTTCCTTCGACCGGTCGAACAGATCCCTGGACTAGTCGAAGAATAACAGAATTTATGATTTTTGTAACAAACTTACGACTGATTGAGGATTTTCTTAGACTGGTCGAAGCAACTCTAGGACTAGTCGAAGAAGGCCTAGGACTAGTCGAAGAAATGACCAACTTATGTAAAATAAACGTTTGATTTATGTATTCAAAGTGACCTACTTCTAAGGTCACCCTAAGGTCAGTCAAACCTCAACCAAGAAGTAAGGACATTGAAATATTTAGAACTAGCGACCTTGAAGTATGAGTCTTGAAGTCTTGATATAGCTCAATCTTGAAAGTGTCTTGAATTCTTCATGAACTGCCTTGTACATGTCTTGAATTCTTTATGAACTGACTTATACTCTTCTTGAAGTCTTGAAGCTTGAGTCATGTCTTGTGAGTAGTTCTTGCTTTCAAATTTGATCTTTATACTTGTGAGTAGTTCTTGCATTCAAATTTGATCTTTATACTTGTGAGCTTAGCTTGTTCATGAATGTTGATCTTTGAGAGAGCTTCACTTATGCAAGATATAAAACAGTGATTTTGGCATCACAAATTTGACAACAAATAGGGATATAAAATATAGCACTTACAAAGAGAGAGTTATGAAGGTCACTATTTGACAAGGAAATGAAGGAAAAATTCAGGACCCACTTACGGATGCCCAAATGGTCTCGGAATACGACGATTTGAATTAGGAATGAAAGATCAATACATTACCTTTCAGATGACAAAACATCGACCCAATCCGACATCAAACGATGGAGTTATGAGCGTCTCCTTTGGATCGGGCGATTTGGAAAGACTAACAATCCAAATTGCAAAATGACGATCGAGGAGCTCCAACGTGCTTTTGGGATATCGAACGGTCTCAGAATTATCCAATTCTAGTCCCATTTGAAAATTTGTCAAGTTACCATTCCAATGAGCTCAAAATAGTCTAAATTCGACCATTGAAGAGAGAGTTATGAAGGTTACTATTGGACAAGGAGATGAAGGAAAATTCAGGACCCACTTACGGATGCCCAAATGGTCTCGGTATACGACGATTTGAATTAGGAATGAAAGAGCAATACATTACCTTTCAGATGACAAAACATCGACCCAATCCGACATCTAACGATGGAGTTATGAGCGTCTCCGTTGGATCGGGCGATTTGGAAAGACTAACAAACCAAATTGCAAAATGACGATCGAAGAGTTCCAACGTGCTTTTGGGATATCGAACGGTCTCAGAATTATCCAATTCTGGTCCCATTTGGAAGCTTATCAAGTTTCCATTCCAATGAGCTCAAAATAGTCTAAATTCGACCATTGAAGAGAGAGTTATGAAGGTTACTATTGGACAAGGAAATGATGGAAAAATTCAGAACCCACTTACGGATGCCCAAATGGTCTCGGAATACGAAGATTTGAATTAGGATTGAAAGACAATAAATCACCTTTCAGATGAGCAAACATCGACCCAATCCAACATCTAACGATGGAGTTATGAGCGTCTCCGTTGGATCGGGCGACTTGGAAAGACAAACAAGCCAAATTGCAAAATGACGATCGAAGAATTTCAACGTGCTTTTGGGATATCGAACGGTCTCAGAATTATCCAATTCTGGTCCCATTTGGAAGCTTATCAAGTTTCCATTCCAATGAGCTTAAAATAGTCTAAATTCGACCATTGAAGAGAGAGTTATGAAGGTTACTATTGGACAAGGAGATGAAGGAAAAATTCAGGACCCACTTACGGATGCCCAAATGGTCTCGGAATACGACGATTTGAATTAGGAATGAAAGAGCAATAAATTACCTTTCAGATGACAAACATCGACCCAATCCGACATCAAACGATGGAGTTATGAGCGTCTCCGTTGGATCGGGCGATTTGGAAAGACTAACAACCAAATTGCAAAATGACGATCGAAGAGTTCCAACGTGCTTTTGGGATATCGAACGGTCTCAGAATTATCCAATTCTAGTCCCATTTGGAAGCTTGTCAAGTTTCCATTCCAATGAGCTCAAAATAGTCTAAATTCGACCATTGAAGAGAGAGTTATGAAGGTTACTATTGGACAAGGAAATGAAGGAAAAATTCAGGACCCACTTACGGATGCCCAAATGGTCTCGGAATACGACGATTTGAATTAGGATGAAAGGCAATAAATTACCTTTCAGATGACCAAACATCGACCCAATCCGACATCAAACGATGGAGTTATGAGCGTCTCCGTTGGATCGGGCGATTTGGAAAGACTAACAATCCAAATTGCAAAATGACGATCGAAGAGTTCCAACGTGCTTTTGGGATATCGAACGGTCTCAGAATTATCCAATTCTGGTCCCATTTGGAAGCTTGTCAAGTTCCATTCCAATGAGCTCAAAATAGTCTAAATTCGACCATTGAAGAGAGAGTTATGAAGGTTACTATTGGACAAGGAATGATGGAAAAATTCAGAACCCACTTACGGATGCCCAAATGGTCTCGGAATACGACGATTTGAATTAGGATTGAAAGGCAATAAATTACCTTTCAGATGACCAAACATCGACCCAATCCGACATCAAACGATGGAGTTATGAGCGTCTCCGTTGGATCGGGCGATTTGGAAAGACTAACAATCCAAATTGCAAAATGACGATCGAAGAGTTTCAACGTGCTTTTGGGATATCGAACGGTCTCAGAATTATCCAATTCTGGTCCCATTTGGAAGCTTATCAAGTTTCCATTCCAATGAGCTTAAAATAGTCTAAATTCGACCATTGAAGAGAGAGTTATGAAGGTTACTATTGGACAAAGAGATGAAGGAAAAATTCAGGACCCACTTACAGATGCCCAAATGGTCTCGAAATACGACGATTTGAATTAGGAATGAAAGAGAATAAATTACATTTCAAATGACAAAACATCGACCCAATCCGACATCAAACGATGGAGTTATGAGCATCTACATTGGATCGGGCGATTTGGAAAGACTAATAATCCAAATTGCAAAATGACGATCGAAGAGTTCCAAAGTGCTTTTGGCATATCGAACGGTCTCAGAATTATCCAATTCTAGTCCCATTTGGAAGCTTGTCAAGTTACCATTCCAATGAGCTCAAAATAGTCTAAATTCGAACATTGAAGAGAGGGTTATGAAGGTTACTATTGGACAAGGGAATGAAGGAAAAATTCAGGACCCACTTACGGATGCCCAAATGGTCTCGGAATACGACGATTTGAATTAGGATTGAAAGGGCAATAAATTACCTTTCAGATGACCAAACATCGACCTAATCCGACATCAAACGATGGAGTTATGAGCGTCTCCGTTGGATCGGGCGATTTGGAAAGACTAACAATCCAAATTGCAAAATGACGATCGAAGAGTTCCAATGTGCTTTTGGGATATCGAACGGTCTCAGAATTATCCAATTCTAGTCCCATTTGGAAGCTTGTCAAGTTACCATTCCAATGAGCTCAAAATAGTCTAAATTCGACCATTGAAGAGAGTTATGAAGGTTACTATTGGACAAGGAGATGAAAGAAAAATTCAGGACCCACTTACGGATGCCCAAATGGTCTCGGAATACGACGATTTGAATTAGGAATGAAAGAACAATAAATTACCTTTCAGATGACAAAACATCGACCCAATCCGACATCAAACATGGTTATGAGCGTCTCCGTTGGATCGGGCGATTTGGAAAGACTAACAATCCAAATTGCAAAATGACGATCGAAGAGTTCCAACGTGCTTTTGGGATATCGAACGGTCTCAGAATTATCCAATTCTAGTCCCATTTGGAAGCTTGTCAAGTTACCATTCCAATGAGCTCAAAATAGTCTAAATTCGAACATTGAAGAGAGAGTTATGAAGGTTACTATTGGACAAGGAAATGAAGGAAAAATTCAGGACCCACTTACTGATGCCCAAATGGTCTCGGAATACGACGATTTGAATTAGGATGAAAGGGCAATAAATTACCTTTCAGATGACCAAACATCGACCCAATCCGACATCAAACGATGGAGTTATGAGCGTCTCCGTTGGATCGGGCGATTTGGAAAGACTAACAATCCAAATTGCAAAATGACGATCGAAGAGTTCCAATGTGCTTTTGGGATATCGAACGGTCTCAGAATTATCCAATTCTGGTCCCATTTGGAAGCTTGTCAAGTTACCATTCCAATGAGCTCAAAATAGTCTAAATTCGACCATTGAAGAGAGAGTTATGAAGGTTACTATTGGACAAGGAGATGAAGGAAAAATTCAGGACCCACTTACAGATGCCCAAATGGTCTCGGAATACGACGATTTGAATTAGGAATGAAAGAGCAATAAATTACCTTTCAGATGACCAAACATCGACCCAATCCGACATCAAACGATGGAGTTATGAGCGTCTCCGTTGGATCGGGCGATTTGGAAAGACTAACAATCCAAATTGCAAAATGACGATCGAAGAGTTCCAATCGTGCTTTTGGGATATCGAACGGTCTCAGAATTATCCAATTCTAGTCCCATTTGGAAGCTTGTCAAGTTACCATTCCAATTATCTCAAAATAGTCTAAATTCGACCAATGAAGAGAGAGTTATGAAGGTCACTATTTGACAAGGAAATGAAGGAAAAATTCAGGACCCACTTACGGATGCCCAAATGGTCTCGGAATACGACGATTTGAATTAGGAATGAAAGAGCAATACATTACCTTTCAGATGACAAAACATCGACCCAATCCGACATCAAACGATGGAGTTATGAGCGTCTCCATTGGATCGGGCGATTTGGAAAGACTAACAATCCAAATTGCAAAATGACGATCGAGGAGCTCCAACGTGCTTTTGGGATATCGAACGGTCTCAGAATTATCCAATTCTGGTCCCATTTGAATTTGTCAAGTTACCATTCCAATGAGCTCAAAATAGTCTAAATTCGACCATTGAAGAGAGAGTTATGAAGGTTACTATTGGACAAGGAGATGAAGGAAAATTCAGGACCCACTTACGGATGCCCAAATGGTCTCGGAATACGACGATTTGAATTAGGAATGAAAGAGCAATAAATTACCTTTCAGATGACAAAACATCGACCCAATCCGACATCAAACGATGGAGTTATGAGCGTCTCCGTTGGATCGGGCGATTTGGAAAGACTAACAATCCAAATTGCAAAATGACGATCGAAGAGTTCCAACGTGCTTTTGGGATATCGAACGGTCTCAGAATTATCCAATTCTAGTCCCATTTGGAAGCTTGTCAAGTTACCATTCCAATGAGCTCAAAATAGTCTAAATTCGAACATTGAAGAGAGAGTTATGAAGGTTACTATTGGACAACGAAATGATGAAAAAATTCAGGACCCACTTACGGATGCCCAAATGGTCTTGGAATACGGCGATTTGAATTAGGATTGAAAGGGCAATAAATTACCTTTCAGATGACCAAACATCTACCCAATCCGACATCAAACGATGGAGTTATGAGCGACTCCGTTAGATCGGGCGATTTGGAAAGACTAACAATCCAAATGGCAAAATGTCGATCGAAGAGTTTCAACATGCTTTTGGGATATCGAACGGTCTCAGAATTATCCAATTCTAGTCCCATTTGGAAGCTTGTCAAGTTACGATTCCAATGAGCTCAAAATAGTCTAAATTCGGCCATTGAAGAGAGAGTTATGAAGGTTACTATTGGACAAGGAGATGAAGGAAAAATTCAGGACCCACTTACGGATGCCCAAATGGTCTGGAATACGACGATTTGAATTAGGAATGAAAGAGCAATAAATTACCTTTCAGATGACCAAACATCGACCCAATCCGACATCAAACGATGGAGTTATGAGCGTCTCCGTTGGATCGGGCGATTTGGAAAGACTAACAATCCAAATTGCAAAATGACGATCGAAGAGTTCCAATGTGCTTTTGGGATATCGAACGGTCTCAGAATTATCCAATTCTAGTCCCATTTGGAAGCTTGTCAAGTTACCATTCCAATGAGCTCAAAATAGTCTAAATTCGACCATTGAGAGAGTTATGAAGGTTACTATTGGACAAGGAATGAAGGAAAAATTCAGGACCCACTTACGGATGCCCAAATGGTCTCGGAATACGACGATTTGAATTAGGAATGAAAGAGCAATAAATTACCTTTCAGATGACAAAACATCGACCCAATCCGACATCAAACGATGGAGTTATGAGCGACTCCGTTAGATCGGGCGATTTGGAAAGACTAACAATCCAAATGGCAAAATGTCGATCGAAGAGTTTCAACATGCTTTTGGGATATCGAACGGTCTCAGAATTATCCAATTCTAGTCCCATTTGGAAGCTTGTCAAGTTACGATTCCAATGATCTCAAAATAGTCTAAATTCGACCATTGAAGAGAGTTATGAAGGTTACTGTTGGACATGGAGATGAAGGAAAAATTCAGGACCCACTTACGGATGCCCAAATGGTCTCGGAATATGACGATTTGAATTAGGAATGAAAGAAAAATAAATTACCTTTCAAATGACAAAACAACGACCCAATCCGACTTCAAACATTGGTGATATGAGAGTCTCCGTTGGATCGGGCGATTTGGAAAGACTAACAATCCAAATTGCAAAATGACGATCGAAGAGTTCCAATGTGCTTTTGGGATATCGAACGGTCTTAGAATTATCGAATTCTAGTCCCATTTGGAAGCTTGTCAAGTTACCATTCAAATGAGCTCAAAATAGTCTAAATTCGAACATTGAAGAGGGAGTTATGAAGGTTACAATTGGACAAGGAAATGAAGGAAAAATTCAGGACCCACTTATGGCTGCCCAAATGGTCTCGGAATACGACGATTTGAATTAGGATAGAAAGAGCAATAAATTACCTTTCAGATGACCAAACATTGACCCATTCCAACATCAAACGATGGAGTTATGTGCGTCTCCGTTGGATCGGGCGATTTCGAAAGACTAACAATCCAAATTGCAAAATGACGATCGAAGAGTTCCAATGTGCTTTTGGGATATCGAACGGTCTCAGCATTATCCAATTCTGGTCCCATTTGGAAGCTTGTCAAGTTATCATTCCAATGAGCTCAAAATAGTCTAAATTCGACTATTGAAGAGAGAGTTATGAAGGTAACTATTGGACAAGGAGATGAAGGAAAAATTCACGACACACTTACAGATGGCCAAATGGTCTCGGAATACGACGATTTGAATTAGGAATGAAAGAGCAATAAATTACCTTTCAGATGACCAAACATCGACCCAATCCGACATCAAACGATGGAGTTATGAGCGTCTCCGTTGGATCGGGCGATTTGTAAAGACTACCAATCCAAATTGAAAAATGACGATCGAAGAGTTCCATCGTGCTTTTGGGATATCGAACGGTCTCAGAATAGTCCAATTCTAGGCCCATTTGGAAGCTTGTCAAGTTACCATTCCAATGAGCTCAAAATAGTATAAATTCGACAATTGAAGAGAGAGTTATGAAGGTCACTATTTGACAAGGAAATGAACGAAAAATTCAGGAACCACTTTCGGAAGCCCAAATGGTCTCAGAATACGACGATTTGAATTAGGAATGGAAGAGCAATACATTACCTTTCAGATGACAAAACATCGACCCAATCCGACATCAAACGATGGAGTTATGAGCGTCTCCATTGGATCGGACGATTTGGAAAGACTAACAATCCAAATTGCAAAATGACAATAGAGGAGCTCCAACGTGCTTTTGGGATATCGAACGGTCTCATAATTATCCAATTCTGGTCCCATTTGAAAATTTGTCAAGTTACCATTCCAATGAGCTCAAAATAGTCTAAATTCGACCATTGAAGAGAGAGTTATAAAGGTTACTATTGGACAAGGAGATGAAGGAAAATTCAGGACCCACTTACGGATGCCCAAATGGTCTTGGAATACGATGATTTGAATTAGGAATGAAAGAGCAATACAGTACCTTTCAGATGACAAAACATCGACCCAATCCTACATCAATCGATGGAGTTATGAGCGTCTCCGTTGGATCGGGCAATTTGGAAAGGCTAACAATCCAAATTGCAAAATGACGATCGAAGAGTTCCAACGTGCTTTTGGGATATCGAACGGTCTCAGAATTATCCAATTCTAGTCCCATTTGGAAGCTTGTCAAGTTACCATTCCAATGAGCTCAAAATAGTCTAAATTCGAACATTGAAGAGAGGGTTATGAAGGTTACTATTGGACAAGGGAATGAAGGAAAAATTCAGGACCCACTTACGGATGCCCAAATGGTCTCGGAATACGACGATTTGAATTAGGATTGAAAGGGCAATAAATTACCTTTCAGATGACCAAACATCAACCCAATCCGACATCAAACGATGGAATTATGAGCGTTTCCGTTGGATCGGGCGATTTGGAAAGACAAACAATCCAAATGGAAAAATGTCGATCGAAGAGTTCCAATGAGCTTTTGGGATATCGAACGGTCTCAGAATTATTCAGTTGTAGTCCCATTTGGAAGCTTGACAAGTTACCATTCCAATGAGCTCAAAATAGTCTAAATTCGACCATTGAAGAGAGTTATGAAGGTTACTATTGGACAAGGAGATGAAAGAAAAATTCAGGACCCACTTACGGATGCCCAAATGGTCTCGGAATACGACGATTTGAATTAGGAATGAAAGACAATAAATTACCTTTCAGATGACAAAACATCGACCCAATCCGACATCAAACGATGGAGTTATGAGCGTCTCCGTTGGATCGGGCGATTTGGAAAGACTAACAATCCAAATTGCAAAATGACGATCGAAGAGTTCCAACGTGCTTTTGGGATATCGAACGGTCTCAGAATTATCCAATTCTAGACCCATTTAGAAGCTTGTCAAGTTACCATTCCAATGAGCTCAAAATAGTCAAAATTCGAACATTGAAGAGAGAGTTTTGAAGGTTACTATTGGATAAGGAAATGAAGGAAAAATTCAGGACCCACTTACGGATGCCCAAATGGTCTCGGAATACGACGATTTGAATTAGGATGAAAGGCAATAAATTACCTTTCAGATGACCAAACATCGACCCATTCCGACATCAAACGATGGAGTTATGAGCGTCTCCGTTGGATCGGGCGATTTGAAAGACTAACAATCCAAATTGCAAAATGACGATCGAAGAGTTCCAATGTGCTTTTGGGATATCGAACGGTCTCAGAATTATCCAATTCTGGTCCCATTTGGAAGCTTGTCAAGTTACCATTCCAATGAGCTCAAAATAGTCTAAATTCGACCATTGAAGAGAGAGTTATGAAGGTTACTATTGGACAAGGAGATGAAGGAAAATTCAGGACCCACTTACGGATGCCCAAATGGTCTCGGAATACGACGATTTGAATTAGGAATGAAAGAGCAATAAATTACCTTTCAGATGACCAAACATCGACCCAATCCGACATCAAACGATGGAGTTATGAGCGTCTCCGTTGGATCGGGCGATTTGGAAAGACTAACAATCCAAATTGCAAAATGACGATCGAAGAGTTCCAACGTGCTTTTGGGATATCGAACGGTCTCAGAATTATCCAATCTAGTCCCATTTGGAAGCTTGTCAAGTTACCATTCCAATGAGCTCAAAATAGTCTAAATTCGACCATTGAAGAGAGAGTTATGAAGGTTACTATTGGACAAGGAAATGAAGGAAAAATTCAGGACCCACTTACGGATGCCCAAATGGTCTTGGAATACGACGATTTGAATTAGGAATGAAAGAGCAATAAATTACCTTTCAGATGACAAAACATCGACCCAATCCGACATCAAACGATGGAGTTATGAGCGTCTCCATTGGATCGGGCGATTTGGAAAGACTAACAATCCAAATTGCAAAATGACGATCGAAGAGTTCCAACGTGCTTTTGGGATATCGAACGGTCTCAGAATTATCCAATTCTGTCCCATTTGGAAAAGCTTGTCAAGTTACCATTCCAATGAGCTCAAAATAGTCTAAATTCGACCATTGAAGAGAGAGTTATGAAGGTTACTATTGGACAAGGAGATGAAGGAAAATTCAGGACCCACTTACGGATGCCCAAATGGTCTCGGAATACGACGATTTGAATTAGGAATGAAAGAGCAATAAATTACCTTTCAGATGACCAAAACATCGACCCAATCCGACATCAAACGATGGAGTTATGAGCGTCTCCGTTGGATCGGGCGATTTGGAAAGACTAACAATCCAAATTGCAAAATGACGATCGAAGAGTTCCAACGTGCTTTTGGGATATCGAACGGTCTCAGAATTATCCAATTCTGTCCCATTTGAAGCTTGTCAAGTTACCATTCCAATGAGCTCAAAATAGTCTAAATTCGACCATTGAAGAGAGAGTTATGAAGGTTACTATTGGACAAGGAGATGAAGGAAAAATTCAGGACCCACTTACGGATGCCCAAATGGTCTCGGAATACGACGATTTGAATTAGGAATGAAAGAGCAATAAATTACCTTTCAGATGACCAAACATCGACCCAATCCGACATCAAACGATGGAGTTATGAGCGTCTCCGTTGGATCGGGCGATTTGGAAAGACTAACAATCCAAATTGAAAATGACGATCGAAGAGTTCCAACGTGCTTTTGGGATATCGAACGGTCTCAGAATTATCCAATTCTAGCCCATTTGGAAGCTTGTCAAGTTACCATTCCAATGAGCTCAAAATAGTCTAAATTCGACCATTGAAGAGAGAGTTATGAAGGTTACTATTGGACAAGGAGATGAAGGAAAAATTCAGGACCCACTTACGGATGCCCAAATGGTCTCGGAATACGACGATTTGAATTAGGAATGAAAGAGCAATAAATTACCTTTCAGATGACAAAACATCGACCCAATCCGACATCAAACGATGGAGTTATGAGCGTCTCCGTTGGATCGGGCGATTTGGAAAGACTAACAATCCAAATTGCAAAATGACGATCGAAGAGTTCCAACGTGCTTTTGGGATATCGAACGGTCTCAGAATTATCCAATTCTGGTCCCATTTGAAAGCTTGTCAAGTTACCATTCCAATGAGCTCAAAATAGTCTAAATTCGACCATTGAAGAGAGAGTTATGAAGGTTACTATTGGACAAGGAGATGAAGGAAAATTCAGGACCCACTTACGGATGCCCAAATGGTCTCGGAATACGACGATTTGAATTAGGAATGAAAGAGCAATAAATTACCTTTCAGATGACAAAACATCGACCCAATCCGACATCAAACGATGGAGTTATGAGCGTCTCCGTTGGATCGGGCGATTTGGAAAGACTAACAATCCAAATTGCAAAATGACGATCGAAGAGTTCCAACGTGCTTTTGGGATATCGAACGGTCTCAGAATTATCCAATTCTAGTCCCATTTGGAAGCTTGTCAAGTTACCATTCCAATGAGCTCAAAATAGTCTAAATTCGAACATTGAAGAGAGAGTTATGAAGGTTACTATTGGACAACGAAATGATGAAAAATTCAGGACCCACTTACGGATGCCCAAATGGTCTCGGAATACGACGATTTGAATTAGGATTGAAAGGGCAATAAATTACCTTTCAGATGACCAAACATCGACCCAATCCGACATCAAACGATGGAGTTATGAGCGTCTCCGTTGGATCGGGCGATTTGGAAAGACTAACAATCCAAATGCAAAATGACGATCGAAGAGTTTCAACATGCTTTTGGGATATCGAACGGTCTCAGAATTATCCAATTCTAGTCCCATTTGGAAGCTTGTCAAGTTACGATTCCAATGAGCTCAAAATAGTCTAAATTCGGCCATTGAAGAGAGAGTTATGAAGGTTACTATTGGACAAGGAGATGAAGGAAAAATTCAGGACCCACTTACGGATGCCCAAATGGTCTCGGAATACGACGATTTGAATTAGGAATGAAAGAGCAATAAATTACCTTTCAGATGACAAAACATCGACCCAATCCGACATCAAACGATGGAGTTATGAGAGCGTCTCCGTTGGATCGGGCGATTTGGAAAGACTAACAATCCAAATTGCAAAATGACGATCGAAGAGTTCCAACGTGCTTTTGGGATATCGAACGGTCTCAGAATTATCCAATTCTAGTCCCATTTGGAAGCTTGTCAAGTTACCATTCCAATGAGCTCAAAATAGTCTAAATTCGACCATTGAAGAGAGTTATGAAGGTTACTATTGGACAAGGAGATGAAGGAAAAATTCAGGACCCACTTACGGATGCCCAAATGGTCTCGGAATACGACGATTTGAATTAGGATGAAAGGGCAATAAATTACCTTTCAGATGACCAAACATCGACCCAATCCGACATCAAACGATGGAGTTATGAGCGTCTCCGTTGGATCGGGCGATTTGGAAAGACTAACAATCCAAATTGCAAAATGACGATCGAAGAGTTCCAACGTGCTTTTGGGATATCGAACGGTCTCAGAATTATCCAATTCTAGTCCCATTTGGAAGCTTGTCAAGTTACCATTCCAATGAGCTCAAAATAGTCTAAATTCGACCATTGAAGAGAGAGTTATGAAGGTTACTATTGGACAAGGAGATGAAGGAAAATTCAGGACCCACTTACGGATGCCCAAATGGTCTCGGAATACGACGATTTGAATTAGGAATGAAAGAGCAATACATTACCTTTCAGATAACAAAACATCGACCCAATCCGACATCAAACGATGGAGTTATGAGCGTCTCCGTTGGATCGGGCGATTTTGAAAGACTAACAATCCAAATTGCAAAATGACGATCGAAGAGTTCCAATGTGCTTTTGGGATATCGAACGGTCTCAGAATTATCCAATTCTGGTCCCATTTGGAAGCTTGTCAAGTTACCAATCCAATGAGCTCAAAATAGTCTAAATTCGACCATTGAAGAGAGAGTTATGAAGGTTACTATTGGACAAGGAGATGATGGAAAAATTCAAGACCCACTTACGGATGCCTAGATGGTCTCGGAATACGACAATTTGAATTAGGAATGAAAGAGTAATAAATTACCTTTCAGATGACCAAACATCGACCCAATCTGACATCAAACGATGGAGTTATGAGCGTCTCCGTTGGATCGGGCGATTTGGAAAGACTAACAATCCAAATTGCAAAATGACGATCGAAGTGTTCCAACGTGCTTTTGGGATATCGAACGGTCTCAGAATTATCCAATTCTAGTCCCATTTGGAAGCTTGTCAAGTTACCATTCCAATGAGCTCAAAATAGTCTAAATTCGACCTTTGAAGAGAGAGTTATGAAGGTTACTATTGGACAAGGAGATGAAGGAAAAATTCAGGACCCACTTACGGATGCCCAAACGGTCTTGGAATACGACGATTTGAATTAGGAATGATAGAGCAATAAATTACCTTTCAGATAACAAAACATCGACCCAATCCGACATCTAACGATGGAGTTATGAGCGTATCCGTTGGATCGGGCGATTTGGAAAGACTAACAAACCAAATTGTAAAATGACGATCGAAGAGTTCCAACGTGCTTTTGGGATATCGAACGGTCTCAGAATTATACAATTCTAGTCCCATTTGAAAATTTGTCAAGTTACCATTCCAATGAGCTCAAAATAGTCTAAATTCGACCATTGAAGAGAGAGTTATGAAGGTTACTATTGGACAAGGAAATGATTGAAAAATTCAAAACCCACTTACGGATGCCCAAATGGTCTCGGAATACGACGATTTGAATTAGGATGGAAAGGGCAATAAATTACCTTTCAGATGACCAAACATCAACCCAATCCGACATCAAACGATGGAATTATGAGCGTTTCCGTTGGATCGGGCGATTTGGAAAGACTAACAATCCAAATTGCAAAATGACGATCGAAGAGTTCCAACGTGCTTTTGGGATATCGAACGGTCTCAGAATTATCCAATTCTGGTCCCATTTGGAAGCTTGTCAAGTTTCCATTCCAATGAGCTCAAAATAGTCTAAATTCGACCATTGAAGAGAGAGTTATGAAGGTTACTATTGGACAAGGAGATGAAGGAAAAATTCAGGACCCACTTACGGATGCCCAAATGGTCTCGGAATACGACGATTTGAATTAGGAATGAAAGAGCAATAAATTACCTTTCAGATGACAAAACATCGACCCAATCCGACATCAAACGATGGAGTTATGAGCGTCTCCGTTGGATCGGGCGATTTGGAAAGACTAACAATCCAAATTGCAAAATGACGATCGAAGAGTTCCAACGTGCTTTTGGGATATCGAACGGTCTCAGAATTATCCAATTCTAGTCCCATTTGGAAGCTTGTCAAGTTACCATTCCAATGAGCTCAAAATAGTCTAAATTCGAACATTGAAGAGAGTTATGAAGGTTACTATTGGACAAGGAAATGAAGGAAAAATTCAGGACCCACTTACGGATGCCCAAATGGTCTCGGAATACGACGATTTGAATTAGGATGAAAGGGCAATAAATTACCTTTCAGATGACCAAACATCGACCCAATCCGACATCAAACGATGGAGTTATGAGCGTCTCCGTTGGATCTGGCGATTTGGAAAGACTAACAATCCAAATTGCAAAATGATGATCGAAGTGTTCCAACGTGCTTTTGGGATATCGAACGGTCTCAGAATTATCCAATTCTAGTCCCATTTGGAAGCTTGTCAAGTTACCATTCCAATGAGCTCAAAATAGTCTAAATTCGAACATTGAAGAGAGAGTTATGAAGGTTACTATTGGACAAGGAAATGAAGGAAAAATTCAGGACCCACTTACGGATGTCCAAATGTTCTCGGAATACGACGATTTGAATTAGGATTGAAAGGGCAATAAATTACCTTTTAGATCACCAAACATCGACCCAATCCGACATCAAACGATGGAGTTATGAGCCTCTCCGTTGGATCGGGCGATTTGGAAAGACTAACAATCCAAATTGCAAAATGACGATCGAAGAGTTCCAATGTGCTTTTGGGATATCGAACGGTCTCAGAATTATCCAATTCTGGTCCCATTTGGAAGCTTGTCAAGTTACCATTCCAATGAGCTCAAAATAGTCTAAATTCAACCAATGAAGAGAGAGTTATGAAGGTCACTATTTGACAAGGAAATGAAGGAAAAATTCAGGACCCACTTACGGATGCCCAAATGGTCTCGGTATACGACGATTTGAATTAGGAATGGAAGAGCAATACATTACCTTTCAGATGACAAAACATCGACCCAATCCGACATCAAACGATGGAGTTATGAGCGTCTCCGTTGGATCGGGCGATTTGGAAAGACTAACAATCCAAATTGCAAAATGACGATCGAAGAGTTCCAACGTGCTTTTGGGATATCGAACGGTCTCAGAATTATCCAATTCTAGTCCCATTTGGAAGCTTGTCAAGTTACCATTCCAATGAGCTCAAAATAGTCTAAATTCGACATTGAAGAGAGAGTTATGAAGGTTACTATTGGACAAGGAAATGAAGGAAAAATTCAGGACCCACTTACGGATGCCCAAATGGTCTCGGAATACGACGATTTGAATTAGGATGAAAGGATAATAAATTACCTTTCAGATGACCAAACATCGACCCATCCGACATCAAACGATGGAGTTATGAGCGTCTCCGTTGGATCGGGCGATTTGGAAAGACTAACAATCCAAATTGCAAAATGACGATCGAAGAGTTCCAACGTGCTTTTGGGATATCGAACGGTCTCAGAATTATCCAATTCTAGTCCCATTTGGAAGCTTGTCAAGTTACCATTCCAATGAGCTCAAAATAGTCTAAATTCGAACATTGAAGAGAGAGTTATGAAGGTTACTATTGGACAAGGAAATGAAGGAAAAATTCAGACCCACTTACGGATGCCCAAATGGTCTCGGAATACGACGATTTGAATTAGGATTGAAAGGGCAATAAATTACCTTTCAGATGACCAAACATCGACCCAATCCGACATCAAACGATGGAGTTATGAGCGTCTCCGTTGGATCGGGCGATTTGGAAAGACTAACAATCCAAATGCAAAATGACGATCGAAGAGTTCCAACGTGCTTTTGGGATATCGAACGGTCTCAGAATTATCCAATTCTAGTCCCATTTGGAAGCTTGTCAAGTTACCATTCCAATGAGCTCAAAATAGTCTAAATTCGACCATTGAAGAGCGTTATGAAGGTTACTATTGGACAAGGAGATGAAGGAAAAATTCAGGACCCACTTACGGATGCCCAAATGGTCTCGGAATATGACGATTTGAATTAGGAATGAAAGAACAATAAATTACCTTTCAGATGACAAAACATCGACCCAATCCGACATCAAACGATGGAGTTATGAGAGTCTCCGTTGGATCGGGCGATTTGGAAAGACTAACAATCCAAATTGCAAAATGACGATCGAAGAGTTCCAACGTGCTTTTGGGATATCGAACGGTCTCAGAATTATCCAATTCTAGTCCCATTTGGAAGCTTGTCAAGTTACCATTCCAATGAGCTCAAAATAGTCTAAATTCGACCATTGAAGAGAGTTATGAAGGTTACTATTGGACAAGGAGATGAAGGAAAAATTCAGGACCCACTTACGGATGCCCAAATGGTCTCGGAATACGACGATTTGAATTAGGAATGAAAGAACAATAAATTACCTTTCAAATGAAAAGACCCAATCCGACATCAAACGATGGAGTTATGAGCGTCTCCGTTGGATCGGGCGATTTGGAAAGACTAACAATCCAAATTGCAAAATGACGATCGAAGAGTTCCAACGTGCTTTTGGGATATCGAACGGTCTCAGAATTATCCAATTCTAGTCCCATTTGGAAGCTTGTCAAGTTACCATTCCAATGAGCTCAAAATAGTCTAAATTCGACCATTGAAGAGAGAGTTATGAAGGTACTATTGGACAAGGAGATGAAGGAAAAATTCAGGACCCACTTACGGATGCCCAAATGGTCTCGGAATACGATGATTTGAATTAGGAATGAAAGAGAAATAAATTACCTTTCAGATGACCAAACATCGAGCCAATCCGACATCAAACGATGGAGTTATGAGCGTCTCCATTGGATCGGGCGATTTGGAAAGACTAACAATCCAAATTGTAAAATGATGATCGAAGAGTTCCAATGTGCTTTTGGGATATTGAACGGTCTCAGAATTATCCAATTCTAGTCCCATTTGGAAGCTTGTCAAGTTACCATTCCAATGAGCTCAAAATAGTCTAAATTCGACCATTGAAGAGAGAGTTATGAAGGTTACTATTGGACAAGGAGATGAAGGAAAAAATTCAGGACCCACTTACGGATGCCCAAATGGTCTCGGAATACGACGATTTGAATTAGGATGAAAGAGCAATAAATTACCTTTCAGATGACCAAACATCGACCCAATCCGACATCAAACGATGGAGTTATGAGCGTCTCCGTTGGATCGGGCGATTTGGAAAGACTAACAATCCAAATTGCAAAATGACGATCGAAGAGTTCCAACGTGCTTTTGGGATATCGAACGGTCTCAGAATTATCCAATTCTAGTCCCATTTGGAAGCTTGTCAAGTTACCATTCCAATGAGCTCAAAATAGTCTAAATTCGACCATTGAAGAGAGAGTTATGAAGGTTACTATTGGACAAGGAATGAAGGAAAAATTCAGGACCCACTTACGGATGCCCAAATGGTCTCGGAATACGACGATTTGAATTAGGATGAAAGGATAATAAATTACCTTTCAGATGACCAAACATCGACCCAATCCGACATCAAACGATGGAGTTATGAGCGTCTCCGTTGGATCGGGCGATTTGGAAAGACTAACAATCCAAATTGCAAAATGACGATCGAAGAGTTCCAACGTGCTTTTGGGATATCGAACGGTCTCAGAATTATCCAATTCTAGTCCCATTTGGAAGCTTGTCAAGTTACCATTCCAATGAGCTCAAAATAGTCTAAATTCGAAATTGAAGAGAGAGTTATGAAGGTTACTATTGGACAAGGAAATGAAGGAAAAATTCAGGACCCACTTACGGATGCCCAAATGGTCTCGGAATACGACGATTTGAATTAGGAATGAAAGGCAATAAATTACCTTTCAGATGACCAAACATCGACCCAATCCGACATCAAACGATGGAGTTATGAGCGTCTCCGTTGGATCGGGCGATTTGGAAAGACTAACAATCCAAATTGCAAAATGACGATCGAAGAGTTCCAATGTGCTTTTGGGATATCGAACGGTCTCAGAATTATCCAATTCTGGTCCCATTTGGAAGCTTGTCAAGTTACCATTCCAATGAGCTCAAAATAGTCTAAATTCGACCATTGAAGAGAGAGTTATGAAGGTTACTATTGGACAAGGAGATGAGGAAAAATTCAGGACCCCTTACGGATGCCCAAATGGTCTCGGAATACGACGATTTGAATTAGGAATGAAAGAGCAATAAATTACCTTTCAGATGACCAAACATCGACCCAATCCGACATCAAACGATGGAGTTATGAGCGTCTCCGTTGGATCGGGCGATTTGGAAAGACTAACAATCCAAATTGCAAAATGACGATCGAAGAGTTCCAACGTGCTTTTGGGATATCGAACGGTCTCAGAATTATCCAATTCTAGTCCCATTTGGAAGCTTGTCAAGTTACCATTCCAATGAGCTCAAAATAGTCTAAATTCGACCATTGAAGAGAGAGTTATGAAGGTTACTATTGGACAAGGGAATGAAGAAAAATTCAGGACCCACTTACGGATGCCCAAATGGTCTCGGAATACGACGATTTGAATTAGGAATGAAAGAGCAATACATTACCTTTCAGATGACAAAACATCGACCCAATCCGACATCAAACGATGGAGTTATGAGCGTCTCCATTGGATCGGGCGATTTGGAAAGACTAACAATCCAAATTGCAAAATGACGATCGAAGAGTTCCAACGTGCTTTTGGGATATCGAACGGTCTCAGAATTATCCAATTCTGGTCCCATTTGAATTTGTCAAGTTACCATTCCAATGAGCTCAAAATAGTCTAAATTCGACCATTGAAGAGAGAGTTATGAAGGTTACTATTGGACAAGGAGATGAAGGAAAATTCAGGACCCACTTACGGATGCCGAAATGGTCTCGGAATACGACGATTTGAATTAAGAATGAAAGAGCAATACATTACCTTTCAGATGACAAAACATCGACCCAATCCGACATCAAACGATGGAGTTATGAACGTCTCCGTTGGATCGGGCGATTTGGAAAGACTAACAATCCAAATTGTAAAATGACGATCGAAGAGTTCCAACGTGCTTTTGGGATATCGAACGGTCTCAGAATTACCCAATTCTAGTCCCATTTAGAAGCTTGTCAAGTTACCATTCCAATGAGCTCAAAATAGTCAAAATTCGAACATTGAAGAGAGAGTTATGAAGGTTACTATTGGACAAGGAAATGAAGGAAAAATTCAGGACCCACTTACGGATGTCCAAATGGTCTTGGAATACGATGATTTGAATTAGGATGAAAGGCAATAAATTACCTTTCAGATGACCAAACATCGACCCAATCCGACATCAAACGATGGAGTTATGAGCGTCTCCGTTGGATCGGGCGATTTGGAAAGACTAACAATCCAAATTGGCAAAATGACGATCGAAGAGTTCCAATGTGCTTTTGGGATATCGAACGGTCTCAAAATTATCCAATTCTGATCCCATTTGGAAGCTTTCAAGTTAGCATTCCAATAAGCTCAAAATAGTCTAAATTCGACCATTGAAGAGAGAGTTATGAAGGTTACTATTGGACAAGGAGATGAAGGAAAAATTCAGGACCCACTTACGGATGCCCAAACGGTCTTGGAATACGACGATTTGAATTAGGAATGATAGAGCAATAAATTACCTTTCAGATAACAAAACATCGACCCAATCCGACATCTAACGATGGAGTTATGAGCGTCTCCGTTGGATCGGGCGATTTGGAAAGACTAACAAACCAAATTGTAAAATGACGATCGAAGAGTTCCAACGTGCTTTTGGGATATCGAACGGTCTCAGAATTATCCAATTCTAGTCCCATTTCGAAGCATATCAAGTTTCCATTCCAATGAGCTCAAAATAGTCTAAATTCGACCATTGAAGAGAGAGTTATGAAGGTTACTATTGGACAAGGAAATGATTGAAAAATTCAGACCCACTTACGGATGCCCAAATGGTCTCGAATACGACGATTTGAATTAGGATTGAAAGGCAATAAATTACCTTTCAGATGACCAAACATCGACCCAATCCGACATCTAACGATGGAGTTATGTGCGTCTCCGTTGGATCGGGGATTTGGAAAGACTAACAATCCAAATTGCAAAATGACGATCGAAGCGTTCCAACGTGCTTTTGGGATATCGAACGGTCTCAGAATTATCCAATTCTGGTCCCATTTGGAAGCTTATCAAGTTTCCATTCCAATAGCTCAAAATAGTCTAAATTCGACCATTGAAGAGAGTTATGAAGGTTACTATTGGACAAAGAGATGAAGGAAAAATTCAGGACCCACTTACGGATGCCCAAATGGTCTCGGAATACGACGATTTGAATTAGGAATGAAAGAGCAATAAAATACCTTTCAGATGACAAAACATCAACCAATCCGACATCAAACGATGGAGTTATGAGCGTCTCCGTTGGATCGGGCGATTTGGAAAGACTAACAATCCAAATTGCAAAATGACGATCGAAGAGTTCCAATGTGCTTTTGGGATATCGAACGGTCTCAGAATTATCCAATTCTAGTCCCATTTGGAAGCTTGTCAAGTTACCATTCCAATGAGCTCAAAATAGTCTAAATTCGAACATTGAAGAGAGATTATGAAGGTTACTATTGGACAAGGAAATGAAGGAAAATTCAGGACCAACTTACGGATGCCCAAATGGTCTCAGAATACGACGATTTGAATTAAGATAGAAAGGCAATAAATTACCTTTCAGATGACCAAACATCGACCCATCCGACATCAAACGATGGAGTTATGAGCGTCTCCATTGGATCGGGCGATTTGGAAAGACTAACAATCCAAATTGCAAAATGACGATCGAAGAGTTCCAATGTGCTTTTGGGATATCGAACGGTCTTAGAATTATCCAATTCTAGTCCCATTTGGAAGCTTGTCAAGTTACCATTCCAATGAGCTCAAAATAGTCTAAATTGACCATTGAAGAGAGAGTTATGAAGGTTACTATTGGACAAGGAAATGAAGGAAAAATTAGGACCCACTTACGGATGCCCAAATGGTCTCAGAATACGACGATTTGAATTAGGATAGAAAGGGCAATAAATTACCTTTCAGATGACCAAACATCGACCCAATCCGACATCTAACGATGGAGTTATGTGCGTCTCCGTTGGATCGGGCGATTTGAAAGACTAACAATCCAAATTGCAAAATGACGATCGAAGAGTTCCAATGTGCTTTTGGGATATCGAACGGTCTCAGAATTATCCAATTCTGGTCCCATTTGGAAGCTTGTCAAGTTACCATTCCAATGAGCTCAAAATAGTCTAAATTCGACTATTGAAGAGAGAGTTATGAAGGTAACTATTGGACAAGGAGATGATGGAAAAATTCAGGACACACTTATAGATGCCCAAATGGCCTCGGAATACGACGATTTGAATTAGGAATGAAAGAGCAATACATTACCTTTCAGATGACAAAACATCGACCCAATCCGACATCAAACGATGGAGTTATGAGCGACTCCGTTGGATCGGGCAATTTGGAAAGACTAACAATCCAAATTGTAAAATGACAATCGAAGAGTTCCAACGTGCTTTTGGATATCGAACGGTCTCAGAATTATCCAATTCTAGTCCCATTTGGAAGCTTCTCAAGTTACCCTTCCAATGAGCTCAAAATAGTCTAAATTCGAACATTGAAGAGAGAGTTATGAAGGTTACTATTGGACAAGGAAATGAAGGAAAAATTCAGGACCCACTTACGGATGCCCAAATGGTCTCGGAATACGACGATTAGAGGATAGAAAGGATAATAAATTACCTTTCAGATGACCAAACATCGACCCATTCCGACATCAAACGATGGAGTTATGAGCGTCTCCGTTGGATCGGGCGATTTGGAAAGACTAACAATCCAAATTGCAAAATGACGATCGAAGAGTTCCAACGTGCTTTTGGGATATCAACGGTCTAGAATTATCCAATTCTAGTCCCATTTGGAAGCTTGTCAAGTTACCATTCCAATGAGCTCAAAATAGTCTAAATTCGACATTGAAGAGAGAGTTATGAAGGTTACTATTGGACAAGGAAATGAAGGAAAAATTCAGAACCCACTTACGGATGCCCAAATGGTCTCGGAATACGACGATTTGAATTAGGATTGAAAGGGCAATAAATTAACTTTCAGATGACCAAACATCGACCCAATCCGACATCAAACGATGGAGTTATGAGCGTCTCCGTTGGATCGGGCGATTTGGAAAGACTAACAATCCAAATGGCAAAATGTCGATCGAAGAGTTCCAACGTGCTTTTGGGATATCGAACGGTCTCAAATTATCCAATTCTAGTCCCATTTGGAAGCTTGTCAAGTTACGATTCCAATGATCTCAAAATAGTCTAAATTCGACCATTGAAGAGCGTTATGAAGGTTACTGTTGGACATGGAGATGAAGGAAAAATTCAGGACCCACTTACGGATGCCCAAATGGTCTCGGAATATGACGATTTGAATTAGGAATGAAAGAACAATAAATTACCTTTCAAATGGCAAAACAACGACCCAATCCGACTTCAAACATTGGTGTTATGAGAGTCTCCGTTGGATCGGGCGATTTGGAAAGACTAACAATCCAAATTGCAAAATGACGATCGAAGATTTCCAACGTGCTTTTGGGATATCGAACGGTCTCAGAATTATCCAATTTAGTCCCATTTGGAAGCTTGTCAAGTTACCATTCCAATGAGCTCAAAATAGTCTAAATTCGACCATTGAAGAGAGTTATGAAGGTTACTATTGGACAAGGAGATGAAGGAAAAACTCAGGACCCACTTACGGATGCCCAAATGGTCTCGGAATATGACGATTTGAATTAGGAATGAAAGAACAATAAATTACCTTTCAAATGACAAAACACGACCCAATCCGACTTCAAACATGGTGTTATGAGAGTCTCCGTTGGATCGGGCGATTTGGAAAGACTAACAATCCAAATTGCAAAATGACGATCGAAGAGTTCCAACGTGCTTTTGGGATATCGAACGGTCTCAGAATTATCCAATTCTAGTCCCATTTGGAAGCTTGTCAAGTTACCATTCCAATGAGCTCAAAATAGTCTAAATTCGACCATTGAAGAGAGTTATGAAGGTTACTATTGGACAAGGAGATGAAGGAAAAACTCAGGACCCACTTACGGATGCCCAAATGGTCTCGGAATATGACGATTTGAATTAGGAATGAAAGAAAAATAAATTACCTTTCAATGACAAAACAACGACCCAATCCGACTTCAACATGGTGTTATGAGAGTCTCCGTTGGATCGGGCGATTTGGAAAGACTAACAATCCAAATTGCAAAATGACAATTGAAGATTCCAACGTACTTTTGGGATATCGAACGGTCTCAGAATTATCCAATTCTAGTCCCATTTGGAAGCTTGTCAAGTTACCATTCCAATGAGCTCAAAATAGTCTAAATTCGACCATTGAAGAGTGTTATGAAGGTTACTATTGGACAAGGAGATGAAGGAAAAACTCAGGACCCACTTACGGATGCCCAAATGGTCTCGGAATTTGACGATTTGAATTAGGAATGAAAGAGCAGTAAATTACCTTTCAAATGACAAAGACCCAATCCGACTTCAAATATTGGTGCTATGAGAGTCTTCGTTGGATCGGGCGATTTGGAAAGACTAACAATCCAAATTGCAAAATGACGATCGAAGAGTTCCAACGTGCTTTTAAGATATCGAACGGTCTCAGAATTATCCAATTCTCCTCCCATTGGGAAGCTTGTCAAGTTACCATTCCAATGAGCTCAAAATAGTCTAAATTCGACTATTGAAGAGAGAGTTATGAAGGTAACTATTGGACAAGGAGATGAAGGAAAAATTTAGGACCCACTTACAGATGCCCAAATGGTCCGGAATACGACGATTTGAATTAGGAATGAAAGAGCAATAAATTACCTTTCAGATGACCAAACAACGACCCAATCGGACATCAAACGATGGAGTTATGAGCGACTCCGTTGGATCGGGCAATTTGGAAAGACTAACAATCTAAATTGTAAAATGACAATCGAAGAGTTCCAATGTGCTTTTGGGATATTGAACGGTCTCAGAATTATCCAATTCTGGTCCCATTTGGAAGCTTGTCAAGTTACCATTCCAATGAGCTCAAAATAGTCTAAATTCGACCATTGAAGTGAGAGTTATGAAAGTTATTATTGGACAAGGAGATGATGGAAAAATTCAGGACCCCCTTACGGATGCCCATGTGGTCTCGATATACGACTATTTGAATTAGGAATGAAAGAGCAATAAATTACCTTTCAGATGACCAAACATCGACCCAATCGGACATCAAACGATGGAGTTATGAGCGTCTCCGTTGGATCGGGCGATTTGGAAAGACTAACAATCCAAATTGCAAAATGACGATCGAAGTGTTCCAACGTGCTTTTGGGATATCGAACGGTCTCAGAATTATCCAATTCTAGTCCCATTTGGTAGCTTGTCAAGTTACCATTCCAATGATCTCAAAATAGTCTAAATTCGACCATTGAAGAGAGAGTTATGAAGGTCACTATTTGACAAGGGAATGAAGAAAAAATTCATGACCCACTTACGGATGCCCAAATGGTCTCGGAATACGACGATTTGAATTAGGAATGAAAGAGCAATACATTACCTTTCAGATGACAAAACATCGACCCAATCCGACATCAAACGATGGAGTTACGAGCGTCTCCATTGGATCGGCCGATTTGGAAAGACTAACAATCCAAATTGCAAAATGACGATCGAGGAGCTCCAACGTGCTTTTGGGATATCGAACGGTCTCATAATTATCCAATTCTGGTCCCATTTGAAAATTTATCAAGTTACCATTCCAATGAGCTCAAAATAGTCTAAATTCGACCATTGAGGAGAGAGTTATGAAGGTTACTATTGGACAAGGAGATGAAGGAAAATTCAGGACCCACTTACGGATGCCCAAAATGGTCTCGGAATACGACGAATTGAATTTAGAATGAAAGAGCAGTACATTACCTTTCAGATGACAAAACATCGACCCAATCCGACATCAAACGATGGAGTTATGAGCGACTCCGTTGGATCAGGCGATTTGGAAAGACTAACAATCCAAATTGCAAAATGACGATCGAAGAGTTCCAACGTGCTTTTGCGATATCGAACGGTCTCAGAATTATCCAATTCTAGTCCCATTTGGAAGCTTGTCAAGTTACCATTCCAATGAGCTCAAAATAGTCTAAATTCGAACATTGAAGAGAGAGTTATGAAGGTTACTATTGGACAAGGAAATGAAGGAAATATTCAGGACCCACTTACGGATGCCCAAATGGTCTTGGAATACGACGATTTGAATTAGGATTGAAAGGGCAATAAATTACCTTTCAGAAGACCAAACATCGACCCAATCCGACATCAAACGATGGAGTTATGAGCGTCTCCGTTGGATCGGGCGATTTGGAAAGACTAATAATCCAAATGGCAAAATGTCGATCGAAGAGTTCCAATGTGCTTTTGGGATATCGAACGGTCTCAGAATTATCCAATTCTGGTCCCATTTGGAAGCTTTTCAAGTTACCATTCCAATGAGCTCAAAATAGTCTAAATTCGACCATTGAAGAGAGAGTTATGAAGGTTACTATTGGACAAGGAGATGAAGGAAAAATTCAGGACCCACTTACGGATGCCCAAACGGTCTTGGAATACGACGATTTGAATTAGGAATGATAGAGCAATAAATTACCTTTCAGATAACCAAACATCGACCCAATCCGACATCTAACGATGGAGTTATGAGCGTCTCCGTTAGATCGGGCGATTTGGAAAGACCAACAAACCAAATTGCAAAATGACGATCGAAGAGTTCCAACGTGCTTTTGGGATATCGAACGGTCTCAGAATTATCCAATTCTAGTCCCATTTGGAAGCTTATCAAGTTTCCATTCCAATGAGCTCAAAATAGTCTAAATTCGACCATTGAAGAGAGAGTTATGAAGGTTACTATTGGACAAGGAAATGATGGAAAAATTCAGAACCCACTTATGGATGCCCAAATGGTCTCGATATACGACGATTTGAATTAGGATTGAGAGGTAATAAATTACCTTTCAGAAGACCAAGCATCGACCCAATCCGACATCTAACGATGGAGTTATGTGCGTCTCCGTTGGATCAGGGATTTGGAAAGACTAACAAACCAAATTGCAAAATGACGATCGAAGCGTTCCAACGTGCTTTTGGTATATCGAACGGTCTCAGAATTATCCAATTCTGGTCCCATTTGGAAGCTTATCAAGTTTCCATTCCAATTAGCTCAAAATAGTCTAAATTCGACCATTGAAGAGAGTGTTATGAAGGTTACTATTGGACAAAGAGATGAAGGAAAAATTCAGGACCCACTTACGGATGCCCAAATGGTCTCGGAATACGACGATTTGAATTAGGAATGAAAGAGCAATAAAATACCTTTCAGATGACAAAACATCAACTCAATCCGACATCAAACGATGGAGTTATAGGCGTCTCCGTTGGATCGGGCAATTTGGAAAGACTAACAATCCAAATTGCAAAATGACGATCGAAGAGTACCAATGTGCTTTTGGGATATCGAACGGTCTCAGAATTATCCAATTCTAGTCCCATTTGGAAGCTTGTCAAGTTACCATTCTAATGAGCTCAAAATAGTCTAAATTCGAACATTGAAGAGAGGATTATGAAGGTTACTATTGGACAAGGAAATGAAGGAAAAATTCAGGACCAACTTACGGATGCCCTAATGGTCTCAGAATACGAAGATTTGAATTAAGATAGAAAGGGCAATAAATTACCTTTCAGATGACCAAACATCGACCCATTCCGAAATCAAACGATGGAGTTCTGAGCGTCTCCATTGGATCGGGCGATTTGGAAAGACTAACAATCCAAATTGCAAAATGACGATCGAAGAGTTCCAACGTGCTTTTGGGATATCCCACGGTCTTAGAATTATCCAATTCTAGTCCCATTTGGAAGCTTGTCAAGTTACCATTCCAATGAGCTCAAAATAGTCTAAATTTGACCATTGAAGAGAGAGTTATGAAGGTTACTATTGGACAAGGAAATGAAGGAAAAAATTAGGACCCACTTACGGATGCCCAAATGGTCTCAGAATAGGACGATTTGAATTAGGATAGAAAGGGCAATAAATTACCTTTCAGATGACCAAACATCGACCCAATCCGACATCTAACGATGGAGTTATGTGCGTCTCCGTTAGATCTGGCGATTTTGAAAGACTAACAATCCAAATTGCAAAATGACGATCGAAGAGTTCCAATGTGCTTTTGGGATATCGAACGGTCTCAGAATTATCCAATTCTGGTCCCATTTGGAAGCTTGTCAAGTTACCATTCCAATGAGCTCACAATAGTCTAAATTCGACTATTGAAGAGAGAGTTATGAAGGTAACTATTGGACAAGGAGATGATGGAAAAATTCAAGACACACTTATAGATGCCCAAATGGCCTCGGAATACGACGATTTGAATTAGGAATGAAAGAGCAATACATTACCTTTCAGATGACAAAACATCGACCCAATCCGACATCAAACGATGGAGTTATGAGCGACTCCGTTGGATCGGGCAATTTGGAAAGACTAACAATCCAAATTGTAAAATGACAAACGAAGAGTTCCAACGTGCTTTTGGAATATCGAACGGTCTTAGAATTATCCAATTCTAGTCCCATTTGGAAGCTTCTCAAGTTACCCTTCTAATGAGCTCAAAATAGTCTAAATTCGAACATTGAAGAGAGAGTTATGAAGGTTACTATTGGACAGGGAAATGAAGGAAAAATTCAGGACCCACTTACGGATGCCCAAATGGTCTCGGAATACGACGATTAGAATTAGGATAGAAAGGATAATAAATTACGATTCAGATGACCAAACATCGACCCATTCCAACATCAAACGATGGAGTTATGAGCGTCTCCGTTGGATCAGGCGATTTGGAAAGACTAACAATCCAAATTGCAAAATGACGATCGAAGAGTTCCAACGTGCTTTTGGGATATCAAACGGTCTTAGAATTATCCAATTCTAGTCCCATTTGGAAGCTTGTCAAGTTACCATTCCAATGAGCTCAAAATAGTCTAAATTCGAACATTGAAGAGAGAGTTATGAAGGTTACTATTGGACAAGGAAATGAAGGAAAAATTCAGAACCCACTTACGGATGCCCAAATGGTCTCGGAATACGACGATTTGAATTAGGATTGAAAGGGCAATAAATTAACTTTCAGATGACCAAACATCGACCCAATCCGACATCAAACGATGGAGTTATGAGCGTCTCCGTTGGATCAGGCGATTTGGAAAGACTAACAATCCAAATGGCAAAATGTCGATCAAAGAGTTCCAACGTGCTTTTGGGATATCGAACGGTCTCAAAATTATCCAATTCTAGTCCCATTTGGAAGCTTGTCAAGTTACCATTCCAATGAGCTCAAAATAGTCTGAATTTGACCATTGAAGAGAGTTATAAAGGTTACTATTGGACAAGGAGATGAAGGAAAAACTCAGGACCCACTTACGGATGCCCAAATGGTCTCGGAATATGACGATTTGAATTAGGAATGAAAGAACAATAAATTACCTTTCAAATGACAAAACAACGACCCAATCCGACTTCAAACATTGGTGTTATGAGAGTCTCCGTTGGATCGGGCGATTTGGAAAGACTAACAATCCAAATTGCAAAATGACAATTGAAGATTTCCAACGTACTTTTGGGATATCGAACGGTCTCAGAATTATCCAATTCTAGTCCCATTTGGAAGCTTGTCAAGTTACCATTCCAATGAGCTCAAAATAGTCTAAATTCGACCATTGAAGAGTGTTATGAAGGTTACTATTAGACAAGGAGATGAAGGAAAAACTCAGGACCCACTTACGGATGCCCAAATGGTCTCGGAATTTGACGATTTGAATTAGGAATGAAAGAATAGTAAATTACCTTTCAAATGACAAAGACCCAATCCGACTTCAAACATTGGTGCTATGAGAGTCTTCGTTGGATCGGGCGATTTGGAAAGACTAACAATCCAAATTGCAAAATGACGATCGAAGAGTTCCAACGTGCTTTTAAGATATCGAACGGTCTCAGAATTATCCAATTCTCCTCCCATTTGGAAGCTTGGGACTAGAATTGGACAATTCTGAGACCGTTCAATATCCCAAAAGCACATTGGAACTCTTCGATCGTCATTTTACAATTTGGATTGTTAGTCTTTCCAAATCGCCCGATCCAATGGAGACGCTCATAACTCCATCAATTGATGTCCGATTGGGTCGATGTTTGGTCCTCTGAAAGGTAATTTATTATCCTTTCAATCCTAATTCAAATCGTCGTATTCTGAGACCATTTGGGCATCCGAAACTGGGCCCTGAATTTTTCGTTCATTTCCTTGTCAAATAGTGACCTTCATAACTCTCTCTTCAATGGTCGAATTTATACTATTTTGAGCTCATTGGAATGGTAGCTTGACAAGCTTCCAAATGGGACTAGAATTGGATAATTCTGAGACTGTTCGATATCCCAAAAGCACGATGGAACTCTTCGATCGTCATTTTTCAATTTGGACTGGTAGTCTTTCCAAATCGCCCGATCCAACGGAGACGCTCATAACTCAATCGTTTGATGTCGGATTGGGTCGATGTTTGGTCATCTGAAAGGTAATTTATTGCTCTTTCATTCCTAATTCAAATCGTCGTATTCCGAGACCATTTGGGCATCTGTAAGTGTGTCCAAAATTTTTCCTTCATCTCCTTGTCCAATAGTTACCTTCATAACTCTCTCTTCAATAGTCGAATTTAGACTATTTTGAGCTCATTGGAATGGTAACTTGACAAGCTTCCAAATGGGACCAAAATTGGATAATTCTGAGACCGTTCGATATCCCAAAAGCACATTGGAACTCTTCGATCGTCATTTTGCAATTTGGATTGTTAGTCTTTCAAAATCGCCCGATCCAACGGAGACGCTCATAACTCCATCGTTTGATGTTGGAATGGGTCGATGTTTGGTCATCTGAAAGGTAATTTATTGCCCTTTCTATCCTAATTCAAATCGTCGTATTCCGAGACCATTTGGGCATCCGTAAGTGGGTCCTAAATTTTTCCTTCATTTCCTTGTCCAATAGTAACCTTCGTAACTCTCTCTTCATTGTTCGAATTTAGACTATTTTGAGCTCATTTGAATGGTAACTTGACAAGCTTCCAAATGGGACCAGAATTGGATAATTCTGAGATCGTTCGATATCCCAAAAGCACATTGGAACTCTTCGATCGTCATTTTGCAATTTGGATTGTTAGACTTTCCAAATCGCCCGATCCAACGGAGACTCTCATAACACCAATGTTTGAAGTCGGATTGGGTCGTTGTTTTGTCATTTGAAAGGTAATTTATTTTTCTTTCATTCCTAATTCAAATCGTCGTATTCCGAGACCATTTGGGCATCCGTAAGTGGGTCCTGAATTTTTCCTTCATCTCCTTGTCCAATAGTAACCTTCATAACTCTCTCTTCAATGGTCGAATTTAGACTATTTTGAGCTCATTGGAATGGTAACTTGACAAGCTTCCAAATGAGACTAGAATTGGATAATTCTGAGACCGTTCGATATCCCAAAAGCACGTTGGAACTCTTCGATCGTCATTTTGCAATTTGGATTGTTAGTCTTTCCAAATCGCCCGATCCAACGGAGACTCGAATAACACCAATGTTTGAAGTCGGATTGTGTCGTTGTTTTGTCATTTGAAAGATAATTTATTGTTCTTTAATTCCTAATTCAAATCGTCATATTCCGAGACAATTTGGGCATCCGTAAGTGGGTCCTGAGTTTTTCCTTCATCTCCTTGTCCAATATAACCTTCATAACTCTCTTCAATGGTCGAATTTAGACTATTTTGAGCTCATTGGAATGGTAACTTGTCAAGCTTCCAAATGGGACTAGAATTGGATAATTCTTAGACCGTTCGATATCCCAAAAGCCCATTGGAACTCTTCGATCGACATTTTTCCATTTGGATTGTTAGTCTTTCCAAACGCCCGATCCAATGGAGCCGCTCATAACTCCAACGTTTGATGTCGGATTGGGTCGATGTTTGGTCATCTGAAAGGTAATTTATTGCCCTTTCAATCTTAATTCAAATCGTCGTATTCCGAGACCATTTGGGCATCCGTAAGTGGGTTCTGAATTTTTCCATCATTTCCGTCTCCAATAGTATCCTTCATAACTCTCTCTTCAATGGTCGAATTTAGACTATTTTGAGCTCATTGGAATGGAAACTTGATAAGCTTCCAAATGGGACCAGAATTGGATAATTCTGAGACCGTTCGATATCCCAAAAGCACATTGGAACTCTTCGATCGACATTTTGCCATTTGGATTGTTAGTCTTTCCAAATCGCCCGATCCAACGGAGACGCTCATAACTCCATCGTTTGATGTCGGATTGGGTCGATGTTTGGTCATCTGAAAGGTAATTTATTGACCTTTCAATCCTAATTCAAATCGTCATATCCCAAGACCATTTGGGCATCCGTAAGTGGGTCCTGAATTTTATTATCATTTCCTTGTCCAATAGTAACCTTCATAACTCTCTCTTCAATGTTCGAATTTAGACTATTTTGAGCTCATTGGAATGGTAACTTGACAAGCTTCCAAATGGGACTAGAATTGGATAATTCTGAGACCGTTCGATATCCCAAAAGCACGTTGGAACTCTTCGATCGTCATTTTGCAATTTGGATTGTTAGTCTTTCCAAATCGCCCGATCCAACGGAGACGCTCATAACTCCATCGTTTGATGTCGGATTGGGTCGATGTTTTGTCATCTGAAAGGTAATGTATTGCTCTTTCATTCCTTATTCAAATCGTGTATTCCGATACCATTTGGGCATCCGTAAGTGGGTCCTGAATTTTCCTTCATCTCCTTGTCCAATAGTAACCTTCATAACTCTCTCTTCAATGGTCGAATTTAGACTATTTTGAGCTCATTGGAATGGTAACTTGACAAATTTTCAAATGGGACCAGAATTGGATAATTATGAGACCGTTCGATATCCCAAAAGCATGTTGGAGCTCCTCGATCGTCATTTTGCAATTTGGATTGTTAGTCTTTCCAAATCCCCGGATCCAATGAAGACGCTCAAACTCCATCATTTGATGTCGGATTGGGTCGATGTTTTGTCATCTGAAAGGTAATGTATTGCTCTTTCATTCCTAATTCAAATCGTCGTATTCCAAGACCATTTGGGCATCGTAAGTGGGTCCTGAATTTTTCCTTCATTTCCTTGTCCAATAGTAACTTCATAACTCTTCTTCAATAGTCGAATTTAGACTATTTTGAGCTCATTGGAATGGTAAGTTGACAAGCTTCCAAATGGGACTAGAATTGGACAATTCTGAGACCGTTCAATATCCCAAAAGCACATTGGAACTCTTCGATCGTCATTTTACAATTTGGATTGTTAGTCTTTCCAAATCGCCCGATCCAATGGAGACGCTCATAACTCCATCAATTGATGTCCGATTGGGTCGATGTTTGGTCATCTGAAAGGTAATTTATTGCCCTTTCAATCCTAATTCAAATCGTCGTATTCTGAGACCATTTGGGCATCCGAAACTGGGCCCTGAATTTTTCGTTCATTTCCTTGTCAAATAGTGACCTTCATAACTCTCTCTTCAATGGTCGAATTTATACTATTTTGAGCTCATTGGAATGGTAACTTGACAAGCTTCCAAATGGGCCTAGAATTGGACTATTCTGAGACCGTTCGATATCCCAAAAGCACGATGGAACTCTTCGATCGTCATTTTTCAATTTGGATTGGTAGTCTTTACAAATCGCCCGATCCAACGGAGACGCTCATAACTCAATCGTTTGATGTCGGATTGGGTCGATGTTTGGTCATCTGAAAGGTAATTTATTGCTCTTTCATTCCTAATTCAAATCGTCGTATTCCGAGACCATTTGGCCATCTGTAAGTGTGTCGTGAATTTTTCCTTCATCTCCTTGTCCAATAGTTACCTTCATAACTCTCTCTTCAATAGTCGAATTTAGACTATTTTGAGCTCATTGGAATGGTAACTTGACAAATTTTCAAATGGGACCAAAATTGGATAATTCTGAGACCGTTCGATATCCCAAAAGCACATTGGAACTCTTCGATCGTCATTTTGCAATTTGGATTGTTAGTCTTTCAAAATCGCCCGATCCAACGGAGACGCTCATAACTCCATCGTTTGATGTTGGAATGGGTCGATGTTTGGTCATCTGAAAGGTAATTTATTGCCCTTTCTATCCTAATTCAAATCGTCGTATTCCGAGACCATTTGGGCATCCGTAAGTGGGTCCTAAATTTTTCCTTCATTTCCTTGTCCAATAGTAACCTTCATAACTCTCTCTTCATTGTTCGAATTTAGACTATTTTGAGCTCATTTGAATGGTAACTTGACAAGCTTCCAAATGGGACCAGAATTGGATAATTCTGAGACCGTTCGATATCCCAAAAGCACATTGGAACTCTTCGATCGTCATTTTGCAATTTGGATTGTTAGACTTTCCAAATCGCCCGATCCAACGGAGACTCTCATAACACCAATGTTTGAAGTCGGATTGGGTCGTTGTTTTGTCATTTGAAAGGTAATTTATTTTTCTTTCATTCCTAATTCAAATTGTTATATTCTGAGACCATTTGGGCATCCGTAAGTGGGTCCTGAGTTTTTCCTTCATCTCCTTGTCCAATAGTAACCTTCATAACTCTCTTCAATGGTCGAATTTAGACTATTTAGAGCTCATTGGAATGGTAACTTGACAAGCTTCCAAATGAGACTAGAATTGGATAATTCTGAGACCGTTCGATATCCCAAAAGCACGTTGGAACTCTTCGATCGTCATTTTGCAATTTGGATTGTTAGTCTTTCCAAATCGCCCGATCCAACGGAGACTCTCATAACACCAATGTTTGAAGTCGGATTGTGTCGTTGTTTTGTCATTTGAAAGGTAATTTATTGTTCTTTCATTCCTAATTCAAATCGTCATATTCCGAGACCATTTGGGCATCCGTAAGTGGGTCCTGAGTTTTTCCTTCATCTCCTTGTCCAATATAACCTTCATAACTCTCTTCAATGGTCGAATTTAGACTATTTTGAGCTCATTGGAATGGTAACTTGTCAAGCTTCCAAATGGGACTACAACTGAATAATTCTGAGACCGTTCGATATCCCAAAAGCTCATTGGAACTCTTCGATCGACATTTTGCCATTTGGATTGTTGTCTTTCCAAATCGCCCGATCCAACGGAAACGCTCATAATTCCATCGTTTGATGTCGGATTGGGTTGATGTTTGGTCATCTGAAAGGTAATTTATTGCCCTTTCCATCCTAATTCAAATCGTCGTATTCCGAGACCATTTGGGCATCCGTAAGTGGGTTCTGAATTTTTCAATCATTTCCTTGTCCAATAGTAACCTTCATAACTCTCTCTTCAATGGTCGAATTTAGACTATTTTGAGCTCATTGGAATGGAAACTTGATATGCTTCGAAATGGGACCAGAATTGGATAATTCTGAGACCGTTCGATATCCCAAAAGCACGTTGGAACTCTTCGATCGTCATTTTACAATTTGGTTTGTTAGTCTTTCCAAATCGCCCGATCCAACGGAGACGCTCATAACTCCATCGTTAGATGTCGGATTGGGTCGATGTTTTGTTATCTGAAAGGTAATTTATTGCCTTTCAATCCTAATTCAAATCGTCATTCCAAGACCATTTGGGCATCCGTAAGTGGGTCCTGAATTTTATTTCATTTCCTTGTCCAATAGTAACCTTCATAACTCTCTCTTCAATGTTCGAATTTAGACTATTTTGAGCTCATTGGAATGGTAACTTGACAAGCTTCCAAATGGGACTAGAATTGGATAATTCTGAGACCGTTCGATATCCCAAAAGCACGTTGGAACTCTTCGATCGTCATTTTGCAATTTGGATTGTTAGTCTTTCCAAATCGCCCGATCCAACGGAGACGCTCATAACTCCATCGTTTGATGTCGGATTGGGTCGATGTTTTGTCATCTGAAAGGTAATTTATTGCTCTTTCATTCCTAATTCAAATCGTCGTATTCCGAGACCATTTGGGCATCCGTAAGTGGGTCCTGAATTTTCCTTCATCTCCTTGTCCAATAGTAACCTTCATAACTCTCTCTTCAATGTCGAATTTAGACTATTTTGAGCTCATTGGAATGGTAACTTGACAAGCTTCCAAATGGGACTAGAATTGGATAATTCTGAGACCGTTCGATATCCCAAAAGCACATTGGAACTCTTCGATCGTCATTTTGCAATTTGGATTGTTAGTCTTTCCAAATCGCTAGATCCAACGGAGACGCTCATAACTCCATCGTTTGATGTCAGATTGGGTCGATGTTTGGTCATCTGAAAGGTAATTTATTACTCTTTCATTCCTAATTCAAATAGTCGTATTCCGAGACCATCTAGGCATCCGTAAGTGGGTCTTGAATTTTTCCATCATCTCCTTGTCCAACAGTAACCTTCATAACTCTCTCTTCAATGGTCGAATTTAGACTATTTTGAGCTCATTGGAATGGTAACTTGACAAGCTTCCAAATGGGACCAGAATTAGATAATTCTGAGACCGTTCAATATCCCAAAAGCACATTGGAACTCTTCAATCATCATTTTATAATTTGGATTGTTAGTCTTTCCAAATCGCCCGATCCAATGGAGACGCTCATAACTCCATCATTTAATGTCCGATTGGGTCGATGTTTGGTCATCTGAAAGGTAATTTATTGCCCTTTCAATCCTAATTCAAATCGTCGTATTCCGAGACCATTTGGGCATCCGTAAGTGGGTCTGAATTTTTCCTTCATTTCCTTGTCCAATAGTAACCTTCATAACTCTCTCTTCAATGGTCGAATTTAGACTATTTTGAGCTCATTGGAATGGTAACTTGACAAGCTTCCAAATGGGACTAGAATTGGATAATTCTGAGACCGTTCGATATCCCAAAAGCACGTTGGAACTCTTCGATCGTCATTTTGCAATTTGGATTGTTAGTCTTTCCAAATCGCCCGATCCAACGGAGACGCTCATAACTCCATCGTTTGATGTCGGATTGGGTCGATGTTTGGTCATCTGAAAGGTAATTTATTGCTCTTTCATTCCTAATTCAAATCGTCGTATTCCGAGACCATTTGGGCATCCGTAAGTGGGTCCTAAATTTTCCCTTCTTCTCCTTGTCCAATAGTAACCTTCATAACTCTCTCTTCAATGGTCGAATTTAGGATTTTTTGAGTTCATTGGAATGGTAACTTGACAAGCTTCCAAATGCGACCAGAATTGGAGAATTCTGAGACCGTTCGATATCCCAAAAGCACATTGGAACTCTTCGATCGTCATTTTGCAATTTGGATTGTTAGTCTTTCCAAATCGCCCGATCCAACGGAGACGCTCATAACTCCATCGTTTGATGTCGGATTGGGTCGATGTTTGGTCATCTGAAAGGTAATTTATTGCCTTTCATCCTAATTCAAATCGTCGTATTCCGAGACCATTTGGGCATCCGTAAGTGGGTCCTGAAATTTTTCCTTCATTTCCTTGTCCAATAGTAACCTTCATAACTCTCTCTTCAATGGTCGAATTTAGACTATTTTGAGCTCATTGGAATGGTAACTTGACAAGCTTCCAAATGGGACTAGAATTGGATAATTCTGAGACCGTTCGATATCCCAAAAGCACGTTGGAACTCTTCGATCGTCATTTTGCAATTTGGATTGTTAGTCTTTCCAAATCGCCCGATCCAACGGAGACGCTCATAACTCCATCGTTAGATGTCGGATTGGGTCGATGTTTTATCATCTGAAAGGTAATGTATTGCTCTTTCATTCCTAATTCAAATCGTCGTATTCCGAGACCATTTGGGCATCCGTAAGTGGGTCCTGAATTTTCCTTCATCTCCTTGTCCAATAGTAACCTTCATAACTCTCTCTTCAATGTTCGAATTTAGACTATTTTGAGCTCATTGGAATGGTAACTTGACAAGCTTCCAAATGGGACTAGAATTGGATAATTCTGAGACCGTTCGATATCCCAAAAGCACGTTGGAACTCTTCGATCGTCATTTTGCAATTTGGATTGTTAGTCTTTCCAAATCGCCCGATCCAACGGAGACGCTCATAACTCCATCGTTTGATGTCGGATTGGGTCGATGTTTTGTCATCTGAAAGGTAATTTATTGCTCTTTCATTCCTAATTCAAATCGTCGTATTCCGAGACCATTTGGGCATCCGTAAGTGGGTCCTGAATTTTTCCTTCATCTCCTTGTCCAATAGTAACCTTCATAACTCTCTCTTCAATGGTCGAATTTAGACTATTTTGAGCTCATTGGAATGGTAACTTGACAAGCTTCCAAATGGGACCAGAATTGGATAATTCTGAGACCGTTCGATATCCCAAAAGCACATTGGAACTCTTCGATCGTCATTTTGCCATTTGGATTGTTAGTCTTTCCAAATCGCCCGATCCAACGGAGACGCTCATAACTCCATCGTTTGATGTCGGATTGGGTCGATGTTTGGTCATCTGAAAGGTAATTTATTGCCTTTCAATCCTAATTCAAATCGTCGTATTCCGAGACCATTTGGGCATCCGTAAGTGGGTCCTGAATTTTCCTTCATTTCCTTGTCCAATAGTAACCTTCATAACTCTCTCTTCAATGTTCGAATTTAGACTATTTTGAGCTCATTGGAATGGTAACTTGACAAGCTTCCAAATGGGACTAGAATTGGATAATTCTGAGACCGTTCGATATCCCAAAAGCACGTTGGAACTCTTCGATCGTCATTTTGCAATTTGGATTGTTAGTCTTTCCAAATCGCCCGATCCAACGGAGACGCTCATAACTCCATCGTTTGATGTCGGATTGGGTCGATGTTTGTCATCTGAAAGGTAATTTATTGCTCTTTCATTCCTAATTCAAATCGTCGTATTCCGAGACCATTTGGGCATCCGTAAGTGGGTCCTGAATTTTCCTTCATCTCCTTGTCCAATAGTAACCTTCATAACTCTCTCTTCAATGGTCGAATTTAGACTATTTTGAGCTCATTGGAATGGTAACTTGACAAATTTTCAAATGGGACTAGAATTGGATAATTCTGAGACCGTTCGATATCCCAAAAGCACGTTGGAACTCTTCGATCGTCATTTTGCAATTTGGATTGTTAGTCTTTCCAAATCGCCCGATCCAACGGAGACGCTCATAACTCCATCGTTTGATGTCGGATTGGGTCGATGTTTGTCATCTGAAAGGTAATTATTGCTCTTTCATTCCTAATTCAAATCGTCGTATTCCGAGACCATTTGGGCATCCGTAAGTGGGTCCTGAATTTTTCCTTCATTTCCTTGTCCAATAGTAACCTTCATAACTCTCTCTTCAATGGTCGAATTTAGACTATTTTGAGCTCATTGGAATGGTAACTTGACAAGCTTCCAAATGGGACCAGAATTGGATAATTCTGAGACCGTTCGATATCCCAAAAGCACATTGGAACTCTTCGATCGTCATTTTGCAATTTGGATTGTTAGTCTTTCCAAATCGCCCGATCCAACGGAGACGCTCATAACTCCATCGTTTGATGTCGGATTGGGTCGATGTTTGGTCATCTGAAAGGTAATTTATTATCCTTTCAATCCTAATTCAAATCGTCGTATTCTGAGACCATTTGGGCATCCGTAAGTGGGTCCTGAATTTTTCTTCATTTCCTTGTCCAATAGTAACCTTCATAACTCTCTCTTCAATGGTCGAATTTAGACTATTTTGAGCTCATTGGAATGGTAACTTGACAAGCTTCCAAATGGGACTAGAATTGGATAATTCTGAGACCGTTCGATATCCCAAAAGCACGTTGGAACTCTTCGATCGTCATTTTCAATTTGGATTGTTAGTCTTTCCAAATCGCCCGATCCAACGGAGACGCTCATAACTCCATCGTTTGATGTCGGATTGGGTCGATGTTTTGTCATCTGAAAGGTAATTTATTGCTCTTTCATTCCTAATTCAAATCGTCGTATTCCGAGACCATTTGGGCATCCGTAAGTGGGTCCTGAATTTTTCCTTCATCTCCTTGTCCAATAGTAACCTTCATAACTCTCTCTTCAATGGTCGAATTTAGACTATTTTGAGCTCATTGGAATGGTAACTTGACAAAGCTTCCAAATGGGACTAGAATTGGATAATTCTGAGACCGTTCGATATCCCAAAAGCACGTTGGAACTCTTCGATCGTCATTTTGCAATTTGGATTGTTAGTCTTTCCAAATCGCCCGATCCAACGGAGACGCTCATAACTCCATCGTTTGATGTCGGATTGGGTCGATGTTTTGTCATCTGAAAGGTAATTTATTGCTCTTTCATTCCTAATTCAAATCGTCGTATTCCGAGACCATTTGGGCATCCGTAAGTGGGTCCTGAATTTTCCTTCATCTCCTTGTCCAATAGTAACCTTCATAACTCTCTCTTCAATGTCGAATTTAGACTATTTTGAGCTCATTGGAATGGTAACTTGACAAGCTTCCAAATGGGACTAGAATTGGATAATTCTGAGACCGTTCGATATCCCAAAAGCACATTGGAACTCTTCGATCGTCATTTTGCAATTTGGATTGTTAGTCTTTCCAAATCGCCCGATCCAACGGAGACGCTCATAACTCCATCGTTTGATGTCGGATTGGGTCGATGTTTGTCATCTGAAAGGTAATTTATTGCTCTTTCATTCCTAATTCAAATCGTCGTATTCCGAGACCATTTGGGCATCCGTAAGTGGGTCCTGAATTTTTCCTTCATCTCCTTGTCCAATAGTAACCTTCATAACTCTCTCTTCAATGGTCGAATTTAGACTATTTTGAGCTCATTGGAATGGTAACTTGACAAGCTTCCAAATGGGACCTAGAATTGGATAATTCTGAGACCGTTCGATATCCCAAAAGCACATTGGAACTCTTCGATCGTCATTTTGCAATTTGGATTGTTAGTCTTTCCAAATCGCCCGATCCAACGGAGACGCTCATAACTCCATCGTTTGATGTCGGATTGGGTCGATGTTTGGTCATCTGAAAGGTAATTTATTGCTTTCATTCCTAATTCAAATCGTCGTATTCCGAGACCATTTGGGCATCCGTAAGTGGGTCCTGAATTTTTCCTTCATTTCCTTGTCAAATAGTGACCTTCATAACTCTCTCTTCATTGGTCGAATTTAGACTATTTTGAGATAATTGGAATGGTAACTTGACAAGCTTCCAAATGGGACTAGAATTGGATAATTCTGAGACCGTTCGATATCCCAAAAGCACGTTGGTACACTTCGATCGTCATTTTGCAATTTGGATTGTTAGTCTTTCCAAATCGCCCGATCCAACAGAGACGCTCGTAACTCCATCGTTTGATGTCAGATTGGGTCGATGTTTGGTCATCTGAAAGGTAATTTATTGCTCTTTCATTCCTAATTCAAATCGTCGTATTCCGAGACCATTTGGGCATCCGTAAGTGGGTCCTGAATTTTTCCTTCATTCTCCTTGTCCAATAGTAACCTTCATAACTCTCTCTTCAATGGTCGAATTTAGACTATTTTGAGCTCATTGGAATGGTAACTTGACAAGCTTCCAAATGGGACCAGAATTGGATAATTCTGAGACCGTTCGATATCCCAAAACACATTGGAACTCTTCGATCGTCATTTTGCAATTTGGATTGTTAGTCTTTCCAAATCGCCCGATCCAACGGAGACGCTCATAACTCCATCGTTTGATGTCGGATTGGGTCGATGTTTGGTCATCTGAAAGGTAATTTATTGCCTTTCAATCCTAATTCAAATCGTCGTATTCCGAGACCATTTGGGCATCCGTAAGTGGGTCCTGAATTTTTCCTTCATTTCCTTGTCAAATAGTGACCTTCATAACTCTCTCTTCAATGGTCGAATTTAGACTATTTTGAGCTCATTGGAATGGTAACTTGACAAGCTTCCAAATGGGACTAGAATTGGATAATTCTGAGACCGTTCGATATCCCAAAAGCACGTTGGAACTCTTCGATCGTCATTTTGCAATTTGGATTGTTAGTCTTTCCAAATCGCCCGATCCAACGGAGACGCTCATAACTCCATCGTTTGATGTCGGATTGGGTCGATGTTTGTCATCTGAAAGGTAATTTATTGCTCTTTCATTCCTAATTCAAATCGTCGTATTCCGAGACCATTTGGGCATCCGTAAGTGGGTCCTGAATTTTCCTTCATCTCCTTGTCCAATAGTAACCTTCATAACTCTCTCTTCAATGGTCGAATTTAGACTATTTTGAGCTCATTGGAATGGTAACTTGACAAGCTTCCAAATGGGACTAGAATTGGATAATTCTGAGACCGTTCGATATCCCAAAAGCACGTTGGAACTCTTCGATCGTCATTTTGCAATTTGGATTGTTAGTCTTTCCAAATCGCCCGATCCAACGGAGACGCTCATAACTCCATCGTTTGATGTCGGATTGGGTCGATGTTTTGTCATCTGAAAGGTAATGTATTGCTCTTTCATTCCTTATTCAAATCGTCGTATTCCGATACCATTTGGGCATCCGTAAGTGGGTCCTGAATTTTCTTTCATCTCCTTGTCCAATAGTAACCTTCATAACTCTCTCTTCAATGGTCGAATTTAGACTATTTTGAGCTCATTGGAATGGAAACTTGATAAGCTTCCAAATGGGACCAGAATTGGATAATTCTGAGACCGTTCGATATCCCAAAAGCACATTGGAACTCTTCGATCGACATTTTGCCATTTGGATTGTTAGTCTTTCCAAATCGCCCGATCCAACGGAGACGCTCATAACTCCATCGTTTGATGTCGGATTGGGTCGATGTTTGGTCATCTGAAAGGTAATTTATTGCCTTTCAATCCTAATTCAAATCGTCGTATTCCAAGACCATTTGGGCATCCGTAAGTGGGTCCTGAATTTTTTTCATTTCCTTGTCCAATAGTAACCTTCATAACTCTCTCTTCAATGGTCGAATTTAGACTATTTTGAGCTCATTGGAATGGTAACTTGACAAGCTTCCAAATGGGACTAGAATTGGATAATTCTGAGACCGTTCGATATCCCAAAAGCACGTTGGAACTCTTCGATCGTCATTTTGCAATTTGGATTGTTAGTCTTTCCAAATCGCCCGATCCAACGGAGACGCTCATAACTCCATCGTTTGATGTCGGATTGGGTCGATGTTTTGTCATCTGAAAGGTAATTTATTGCTCTTTCATTCCTAATTCAAATCGTCGTATTCCGAGACCATTTGGGCATCCGTAAGTGGGTCCTGAATTTTCCTTCATCTCCTTGTCCAATAGTAACCTTCATAACTCTCTCTTCAATGGTCGAATTTAGACTATTTTGAGCTCATTGGAATGGTAACTTGACAAATTTCAAATGGGACCAGAATTGGATAATTCTGAGACCGTTCGATATCCCAAAAGCACGTTGGAACTCTTCGATCGTCATTTTGCAATTTGGAATCCAAATCCAATCCAACGGAGACGCTCAAAACTCCATCGTTTGATGTCGGATTGGGTCGATGTTTTGTCATCTGAAAGGTAATTTATTGCTCTTTCATTCCTAATTCAAATCGTCGTATTCCGAGACCATTTGGGCATCCGTAAGTGGGTCCTGAATTTTTCCTTCATTTCCTTGTCCAATAGTAACCTTCATAACTCTCTCTTCAATAGTCGAATTTAGACTATTTTGAGCTCATTGGAATGGTAACTTGACAAGCTTCCAAATGGGACCAGAATTGGATAATTCTGAGACCGTTCGATATCCCAAAAGCACATTGGAACTCTTCGATCGTCATTTTGCAATTTGGATTGTTAGTCTTTCCAAATCGCCCGATCCAACGGAGACGCTCATAACTCCATCGTTTGATGTCGGATTGGGTCGATGTTTGGTCATCTGAAAGGTAATTTATTATCCTTTCAATCCTAATTCAAATCGTCGTATTCGAGACCATTTGGGCATCCGTAAGTGGGTCCTGAATTTTTCCTTCATTTCCTTGTCAAATAGTGACCTTCATAACTCTCTCTTCATTGGTCGAATTTAGACTATTTTGAGATAATTGGAATGGTAACTTGACAAGCTTCCAAATGGGACTAGAATTGGATAATTCTGAGACCGTTCGATATCCCAAAAGCACGTTGGAACTCTTCGATCGTCATTTTTCAATTTGGATTGTTAGTCTTTCCAAATCGCCCGATCCAACGGAGACGCTCATAACTCCATCGTTTGATGTCGGATTGGGTCGATGTTTGTCATCTGAAAGGTAATTTATTGCTCTTTCATTCCTAATTCAAATCGTCGTATTCCGAGACCATTTGGGCATCCGTAAGTGGGTCCTGAATTTTTCCTTCATCTCCTTGTCCAATAGTAACCTTCATAACTCTCTCTTCAATGGTCGAATTTAGACTATTTTGAGCTCATTGGAATGGTAACTTGACAAGCTTCCAAATGGGACTAGAATTGGATAATTCTGAGACCGTTCGATATCCCAAAAGCACGTTGGAACTCTTCGATCGTCATTTTGCAATTTGGATTGTTAGTCTTTCCAAATCGCCCGATCCAACGGAGACGCTCATAACTCCATCGTTTGATGTCGGATTGGGTCGATGTTTGGTCATCTGAAAGGTAATTTATTGCTCTTTCATTCCTAATTCAAATCGTCGTATTCCGAGACCATTTGGGCATCCGTAAGTGGGTCCTGAATTTTCCTTCATCTCCTTGTCCAATAGTAACCTTCATAACTCTCTCTTCAATGGTCGAATTTAGACTATTTTGAGCTCATTGGAATGGTAACTTGACAAGCTTCCAAATGGGACCAGAATTGGATAATTCTGAGACCGTTCGATATCCCAAAAGCACATTGGAACTCTTCGATCGTCATTTTGCAATTTGGATTGTTAGTCTTTCCAAATCGCCCGATCCAACGGAGACGCTCATAACTCCATCGTTTGATGTCGGATTGGGTCGATGTTTGGTCATCTGAAAGGTAATTTATTGCCTTTCATCCTAATTCAAATCGTCGTATTCCGAGACCATTTGGGCATCCGTAAGTGGGTCCTGAATTTTTTTCATTTCCTTGTCCAATAGTAACCTTCATAACTCTCTCTTCAATGGTCGAATTTAGACTATTTTGAGCTCATTGGAATGGTAACTTGACAAGCTTCCAAATGGGACTAGAATTGGATAATTCTGAGACCGTTCGATATCCCAAAAGCACGTTGGAACTCTTCGATCGTCATTTTGCAATTTGGATTGTTAGTCTTTCCAAATCGCCCGATCCAACGGAGACGCTCATAACTCCATCGTTTGATGTCGGATTGGGTCGATGTTTTGTCATCTGAAAGGTAATTTATTGCTCTTTCATTCCTAATTCAAATCGTCGTATTCCGAGACCATTTGGGCATCCGTAAGTGGGTCCTGAATTTTCCTTCATCTCCTTGTCCAATAGTAACCTTCATAACTCTCTCTTCAATGGTCGAATTTAGACTATTTTGAGCTCATTGGAATGGTAACTTGACAAGCTTCCAAATGGGACCAGAATTGGATAATTCTGAGACCGTTCGATATCCCAAAAGCAGTTGGAACTCTTCGATCGTCATTTTGCAATTTGGATTGTTAGTCTTTCCAAATCGCCCGATCCAACGGAGACGCTCATAACTCCATCGTTTGATGTCGGATTGGGTCGATGTTTTGTCATCTGAAAGGTAATTTATTACTCTTTCATTCCTAATTCAAATTGTCGTATTCCGAGACCATCTAGGCATCCGTAAGTGGGTCTTGAATTTTTCCATCATCTCCTTGTCCAATAGTAACCTTCATAACTCTCTCTTCAATGGTCGAATTTAGACTATTTTGAGCTCATTGGAATGGTAACTTGACAAGCTTCCAAATGGGACCAGAATTAGATAATTCTGAGACCGTTCAATATCCCAAAAGTACATTGGAACTCTTCAATCATCATTTTACAATTTGGATTGTTAGTCTTTCCAAATCGCCTGATCCAATGAAGACGCTCATAACTCCATCGTTTGATGTCGGATTGGGTCGATGTTTGGTCATCTGAAAGGTAATTTATTATCCTTTCATCCTAATTCAAATCGTCGTATTCCGAGACCATTTGGGCATCCGTAAGTGGGTCCTGAATTTTTCCTTCATTTCCTTGTCCAATAGTAACCTTCATAACTCTCTCTTCAATGGTCGAATTTAGACTATTTTGAGCTCATTGGAATGGTAACTTGACAAGCTTCCAAATGGGACCAGAATTGGATAATTCTGAGACCGTTCGATATCCCAAAAGCACGTTGGAACTCTTCGATCGTCATTTTGCAATTTGGATTGTTAGTCTTTCCAAATCGCCCGATCCAACGGAGACGCTCATAACTCCATCGTTTGATGTCGGATTGGGTCTTTGTCATCTGAAAGGTAATTTATTGCTCTTTCATTCCTAATTCAAATCGTCGTATTCCGAGACCATTTGGGCATCCGTAAGTGGGTCCTGAATTTTTCCTTCATCTCCTTGTCCAATAGTAACCTTCATAACTCTCTTCAATGGTCGAATTTAGACTATTTTGAGCTCATTGGAATGGTAACTTGACAAGCTTCCAAATGGGACTAGAATTGGATAATTCTGAGACCGTTCGATATCCCAAAAGCACGTTGGAACTCTTCGATCGTCATTTTGCAATTTGGATTGTTAGTCTTTCCAAATCGCCCGATCCAACGGAGACGCTCATAACTCCATCGTTTGATGTCGGATTGGGTCGATGTTTTGTCATCTGAAAGGTAATTTATTGCTCTTTCATTCCTAATTCAAATCGTCGTATTCCGAGACCATTTGGGCATCCGTAAGTGGGTCCTGAATTTTTCCTTCATCTCCTTGTCCAATAGTAACCTTCATAACTCTCTCTTCAATGGTCGAATTTAGACTATTTTGAGCTCATTGGAATGGTAACTTGACAAGCTTCCAAATGGGACTAGAATTGGATAATTCTGAGACCGTTCGATATCCCAAAAGCACGTTGGAACTCTTCGATCGTCATTTTGCAATTTGGATTGTTAGTCTTTCCAAATCGCCCGATCCAACGGAGACGCTCATAACTCCATCGTTTGATGTCGGATTGGGTCGATGTTTGGTCATCTGAAAGGTAATTTATTGCCTTTCATTCTAATTCAAATCGTCGTATTCCGAGACCATTTGGGCATCCGTAAGTGGGTCCTGAATTTTTCCTTCATTCCTTGTCCAATAGTAACCTTCATAACTCTCTCTTCAATGTCGAATTTAGACTATTTTGAGCTCATTGGAATGGTAACTTGACAAGCTTCCAAATGGGACTAGAATTGGATAATTCTGAGACCGTTCGATATCCCAAAAGCACGTTGGAACTCTTCGATCGTCATTTTGCAATTTGGATTGTTAGTCTTTCCAAATCGCCCGATCCAACGGAGACGCTCATAACTCCATCGTTTGATGTCGGATTGGGTCGATGTTTGGTCATCTGAAAGGTAATTTATTGCCTTTCATTCCTAATTCAAATCGTCGTATTCCGAGACCATTTGGGCATCCGTAAGTGGGTCCTGAATTTTTCCTTCATTCCTTGTCCAATAGTAACCTTCATAACTCTCTCTTCAATGGTCGAATTTAGACTATTTTGAGCTCATTGGAATGGTAACTTGACAAGCTTCCAAATGGGACTAGAATTGGATAATTCTGAGACCGTTCGATATCCCAAAAGCACGTTGGAACTCTTCGATCGTCATTTTGCAATTTGGATTGTTAGTCTTTCCAAATCGCCCGATCCAACGGAGACGCTCATAACTCCATCGTTTGATGTCGGATTGGGTCGATGTTTTGTCATCTGAAAGGTAATTTATTGCTCTTTCATTCCTAATTCAAATCGTCGTATTCCGAGACCATTTGGGCATCCGTAAGTGGGTCTTGAATTTTTCCATCATCTCCTTGTCCAATAGTAACCTTCATAACTCTCTCTTCAATGGTCGAATTTAGACTATTTTGAGCTCATTGGAATGGTAACTTGACAAGCTTCCAAATGGGACCAGAATTAGATAATTCTGAGACCGTTCAATATCCCAAAAGCACATTGGAACTCTTCAATCATCATTTTACAATTTGGATTGTTAGTCTTTCCAAATCGCCCGATCCAACGGAGACGCTCATAACTCCATCGTTTGATGTCGGATTGGGTCGATGTTTGGTCATCTGAAAGGTAATTTATTGCCCTTTCATTCCTAATTCAAATCGTCGTATTCCGAGACCATTTGGGCATCCGTAAGTGGGTCCTGAATTTTTTCCTTCATTTCCTTGTCCAATAGTAACCTTCATAACTCTCTCTTCAATGGTCGAATTTAGACTATTTTGAGCTCATTGGAATGGTAACTTGACAAGCTTCCAAATGGGACTAGAATTGGATAATTCTGAGACCGTTCGATATCCCAAAAGCACATTGGAACTCTTGGATAGACATTTTGCCATTTGGATTGTTAGTCTTTCCAAATCGCCCGATCCAACGGAGAGGCTCATAACTCCATCGTTTGATGTCGGATTGGGTCGATGTTTGGTCATCTGAAAGGTAATTTATTGCTCTTTCATTCCTAATTCAAATAGTCGTATTCCGAGACCATTTGGGCATCCGTAAGTGGGTCCTGAATTTTTCCATCATCTCCTTGTCCAATAGTAACCTTCATAACTCTCTCTTCAATGGTCGAATTTAGACTATTTTGAGCTCATTGGAATGGTAAATTGACAAGCTTCCAAATGGGACTAGAATTGGGTAATTCTGAGACCGTTCGATATCCCAAAAGCACATTGGAACTCTTCGATCGTCATTTTGCAATTTGGATTGTTAGTCTTTCCAAATCGCCCGATCCAACGGAGACGCTCATAACTCCATCGTTTGATGTCGGATTGGGTCGATGTTTTGTCATCTGAAAGGTAATTTATTGCTCTTTCATTCCTAATTCAAATCGTCGTATTCCGAGACCATTTGGGCATCCGTAAGTGGGTCCTGAATTTTTCCTTCATCTCCTTGTCCAATAGTAACCTTCATAACTCTCTCTTCAATGGTCGAATTTAGACTATTTTGAGCTCATTGGAATGGTAACTTGACAAGCTTCCAAATGGGACCAGAATTGGATAATTCTGAGACCGTTCGATATCCCAAAAGCACGTTGGAACTCTTCGATCGTCATTTTGCAATTTGGATTGTTAGTCTTTCCAAATCGCCCGATCCAACGGAGACGCTCATAACTCCATCGTTTGATGTCGGATTGGGTCGATGTTTGGTCATCTGAAAGGTAATTTATTGCCTTTCATTCCTAATTCAAATCGTCGTATTCCGAGACCATTTGGGCATCCGTAAGTGGGTTCTGAATTTTTCCTTCATTCCTTGTCCAATAGTAACCTTCATAACTCTCTCTTCAATGGTCGAATTTAGACTATTTTGAGCTCATTGGAATGGTAACTTGACAAGCTTCCAAATGGGACTAGAATTGGATAATTCTGAGACCGTTCGATATCCCAAAAGGACGTTGGTACACTTCGATTGTCATTTTGCAATTTGGATTGTTAGTCTTTCCAAATCGCTAGATCCAACGGAGACGCTCATAACTCCATCGTTTGATGTCAGATTGGATCGATGTTTGGTCATTTGAAAGGTAATTTATTACTCTTTCATTCCTAATTCAAATAGTCGTATTCCGAGACCATCTAGGCATCCGTAAGTGGGTCTTAAATTTTTCCATCATCTCCTTGTCCAATAGTAACCTTCATAACTCTCTCTTCAATGGTTGAATTTAGACTATTTTGAGCTCATTGGAATGGTAACTTGACAAGCTTCCAAATGGGACCAGAATTAGATAATTCTGAGACCGTTCAATATCCCAAAAGCACATTGGAACTCTTCAATCATCATTTTATAATTTGGATTGTTAGTCTTTCCAAATCGCCCGATCCAACGGAAACGCTCATAATTCCATCGTTTGATGTCGGATTGGGTTGATGTTTGGTCATCTGAAAGGTAATTTATTGCCCTTTCCATCCTAATTCAAATCGTCGTATTCCGAGACCATTTGGGCATCCGTAAGTGGGTCCTGAATTTTTCCATCATCTCCTTGTCCAATAGTAACCTTCATAACTCTCTCTTCAATGGTCGAATTTAGACTATTTTGAGCTCATTGGAATGGTAACTTGACAAGCTTCCAAATGGGACTAGAATTGGGTAATTCTGAGACCGTTCGATATCCCAAAAGCACGTTGGAACTCTTCGATCGTCATTTTACAATTTGGATTGTTAGTCTTTCCAAATCGCCCGATCCAACGGAGACGCTCATAACTCCATCGTTTGATGTCGGATTGGGTCGATGTTTTGTCATCTGAAAGGTAATTTATTGCTCTTTCATTCCTAATTCAAATCGTCGTATTCCGAGACCATTTGGGCATCCGTAAGTGGGTCCTGAATTTTCCTTCATCTCCTTGTCCAATAGTAACCTTCATAACTCTCTCTTCAATGGTCGAATTTAGACTATTTTGAGCTCATTGGAATGGTAACTTGACAAGCTTCAAATGGGACCAGAATTGGATAATTCTGAGACCGTTCGATATCCCAAAAGCACGTTGGAACTCTTCGATCGTCATTTTGCAATTTGGATTGTTAGTCTTTCCAAATCGCCCGATCCAATGGAGACGCTCATAACTCCATCATTTGATGTCCGATTGGGTCGATGTTTGGTCATCTGAAAGGTAATTTATTTCCCTTTCAATCCTAATTCAAATCGTCATATTCCGAGACCATTTGGGCATCCGTAAGTGGGTCCTGAATTTTTCCTTCATCTCCATGTCCAACAGTAACCTTCATAACTCTCTTCAATGGTCGAATTTAGACTATTTTGAGATCATTGGAATCGTAACTTGACAAGCTTCCAAATGGGACTAGAATTGGATAATTCTGAGACCGTTCGATATCCCAAAAGCACGTTGGAACTCTTCGATCGTCATTTTGCATTTGGATTGTTAGTCTTTCCAAATCGCCCGATCCAACGGAGACGCTCATAACTCCATCGTTTGATGTCGGATTGGGTCGATGTTTGGTCATCTGAAAGGTAATTTATTGCCCTTTCATTCCTAATTCAAATCGTCGTATTCCGAGACCATTTGGGCATCCGTAAGTGGGTCCTGAATTTTTCCTTCATTTCCTTGTCAAATAGTGACCTTCATAACTCTCTCTTCATTGGTCGAATTTAGACTATTTTGAGATAATTGGAATGGTAACTTGACAAGCTTCCAAATGGGACTAGAATTGGGTAATTCTGAGACTGTTCGATATCCTAAAAGCACGTTGGAACTCTTCGATTGTCATTTTGCAATTTGGATTGTTAGTCTTTCCAAATCGCCCGATCCAACGGAGACGTTCATAACTCCATCGTTTGATGTCGGATTGGGTCGATGTTTTGTCATCTGAAATGTAATGTATTGCTCTTTCATTCTTAATTCAAATCGTCGTATTCCGAGACCATTTCGGCATCCGTAAGTGGGTCCTGAATTTTCCTTCATCTCCTTGTCCAATAGTAACCTTCATAACTCTCTCTTCAATGGTCGAATTTAGACTATTTTGAGCTCATTGGAATGGTAACTTGACAAATTTTCAAATGGGACCAGAATTGGATAATTCTGAGACCGTTCGATATCCCAAAAGCATGTTGGAGCTCCTCGATCGTCATTTTGCAATTTGGATTGTTAGTCTTTCCAAATCGCCTGATCCAATGAAGACGCTCATAACTCCATCGTTTGATGTCGGATTGGGTCGATGTTTTGTCATCTGAAAGGTAATGTATTGCTCTTTCATTCCTAATTCAAATCGTCGTATTCCGAGACCATTTGGGCATCCGTAAGTGGGTCCTGAATTTTTCCTTCATTTCCTTGTCAAATAGTGACCTTCATAACTCTCTCTTCATTGGTCGAATTTAGACTATTTTGAGATCATTGGAATGGTAACTTGACAAGCTTCCAAATGGGACTAGAATTGGATAATTCTGAGACCGTTCGATATCCCAAAAGCACGTTGGAACTCTTCGATCGTCATTTTTGCAATTTGGATTGTTAGTCTTTCCAAATCGCCCGATCCAACGGAGACGCTCATAACTCCATCGTTTGATGTCGGATTGGGTCGATGTTTGGTCATCTGAAAGGTAATTTATTACTCTTTCATTCCTAATTCAAATAGTCGTATTCCGAGACCATTTGGGCATCCGTAAGTGGGTCTTGAATTTTTCCATCATCTCCTTGTCCAATAGTAACCTTCATAACTCTCTCTTCAATGGTCGAATTTAGACTATTTTGAGCTCATTGGAATGGTAACTTGACAAGCTTCCAAATGGGACCAGAATTAGATAATTCTGAGACCGTTCAATATCCCAAAAGCACATTGGAACTCTTCAATCATCATTTTACAATTTGGATTGTTAGTCTTTCCAAATCGCCCGATCCAATGGAGACGCTCATAACTCCATCGTTTGATGTCGGATTGGGTCGATGTTTGGTCATCTGAAAGGTAATTTATTGCTCCCTTTCATCCTAATTCAAATCGTCGTATTCCGAGACCATTTGGGCATCCGTAAGTGGGTCCTGAATTTTTCCTTCATTTCCTTGTCAAATAGTGACCTTCATAACTCTCTCTTCATTGGTTGAATTTAGACTATTTTGAGATAATTGGAATGGTAACTTGACAAGCTTCCAAATGGGACTAGAATTGGATAATTCTGAGACCGTTCGATATCCCAAAAGCACGTTGGTACACTTCGATCGTCATTTTGCAATTTGGATTGTTAGTCTTTCCAAATCGCCCGATCCAACAGAGACGCTCGTAACTCCATCGTTTGATGTCAGATTGGGTCGATGTTTGGTCATCTGAAAGGTAATTTATTGCTCTTTCATTCCTAATTCAAATAGTCGTATTCCGAGACCATTTGGGCATCCGTAAGTGGGTCCTGAATTTTTCCATCATCTCCTTGTCCAATAGTAACCTTCATAACTCTCTCTTCAATGGTCGAATTTAGACTATTTTGAGCTCATTGGAATGGTAACTTGACAAGCTTCCAAATGGGACTAGAATTGGGTAATTCTGAGACCGTTCGATATCCCAAAAGCACATTGGAACTCTTCGATCGTCATTTTGCAATTTGGATTGTTAGTCTTTCCAAATCGCCCGATCCAACGGAGACGCTCATAACTCCATCGTTTGATGTCGGATTGGGTCGATGTTTGGTCATCTGAAAGGTAATTATTGCCCTTTCATTCCTAATTCAAATCGTCGTATTCCGAGACCATTTGGGCATCCGTAAGTGGGTCCTGAATTTTTTCATTTCCTTGTCCAATAGTAACCTTCATAACTCTCTCTTCAATGGTCGAATTTAGACTATTTTGAGCTCATTGGAATGGTAACTTGACAAGCTTCCAAATGGGACTAGAATTGGATAATTCTGAGACCGTTCGATATCCCAAAAGCACGTTGGAACTCTTCGATCGTCATTTTGCAATTTGGATTGTTAGTCTTTCCAAATCGCCCGATCCAACGGAGACGCTCATAACTCCATCGTTTGATGTCGGATTGGGTCGATGTTTTGTCATCTGAAAGGTAATTTATTGCTCTTTCATTCCTAATTCAAATCGTCGTATTCCGAGACCATTTGGGCATCCGTAAGTGGGTCCTGAATTTTCCTTCATCTCCTTGTCCAATAGTAACCTTCATAACTCTCTCTTCAATGGTCGAATTTAGACTATTTTGAGCTCATTGGAATGGTAACTTGACAAGCTTTCCAAATGGGACCAGAATTGGATAATTCTGAGACCGTTCGATATCCCAAAAGCACGTTGGAACTCTTCGATCGTCATTTTGCAATTTGGATTGTTAGTCTTTCCAAATCGCCCGATCCAACGGAGACGCTCATAACTCCATCGTTTGATGTCGGATTGGGTCGATGTTTGTCATCTGAAAGGTAATTTATTGCTCTTTCATTCCTAATTCAAATCGTCGTATTCCGAGACCATTTGGGCATCCGTAAGTGGGTCCTGAATTTTTCCTTCATTTCCTTGTCCAATAGTAACCTTCATAACTCTCTCTTCAATGGTCGAATTTAGACTATTTTGAGCTCATTGGAATGGTAACTTGACAAGCTTCCAAATGGGACTAGAATTGGATAATTCTGAGACCGTTCGATATCCCAAAAGCACGTTGGAACTCTTCGATCGTCATTTTTCAATTTGGATTGTTAGTCTTTCCAAATCGCCCGATCCAACGGAGACGCTCATAACTCCATCGTTTGATGTCGGATTGGGTCGATGTTTGGTCATCTAAAAGGTAATTTATAGCTCTTTCATTCCTAATTCAAATAGTCGTATTCCAAGACCATTTGGGCATCCGTAAGTGGGTCCTGAATTTTTCCTTGATCTCCTTGTCCAATAGTAACCTTCATAACTCTCTCTTCAATGGTCGAATTTAGACTATTTTGAGCTCATTGGAATGGTAACTTGACAAGCTTCCAAATGGGACCAGAATTGGATAATTCTGAGACCGTTCAATATCCCAAAAGCACATTGGAACTCTTCGATCTTCATTTTACAATTTGGATTGTTAGTCTTTCCAAATCGCCCGATCCAACGGAGACGCTCATAACTCCATCGTTTGATGTCGGATTGGGTCGATGTTTGGTCATCTGAAAGGTAATTTATTGCTCTTTCATCCTAATTCAAATCGTCGTATTCCGAGACCATTTGGGCAGCCATAAGTGGGTCCTGAATTTTTCCTTCATTTCCTTGTCCAATTGTAACCTTCATAACTCCCTCTTCAATGTTCGAATTTAGACTATTTTGAGCTCATTTGAATGGTAACTTGACAAGCTTCCAAATGGGACTAGAATTCGATAACACCAATGTTTGAAGTCGGATTGGGTCGTTGTTTTGCCATTTGAAAGGTAATTTATTGTCTTTCATTCCTAATTCAAATCGTCGTATTCCGAGACCATTTGGGCATCCGTAAGTGGGTCCTGAATTTTCCTTCATCTCCTTGTCCAATAGTAACCTTCATAACTCTCTTCAATGGTCGAATTTAGACTATTTTGAGCTCATTGGAATGGTAACTTGACAAGCTTCCAAATGGGACCAGAATTGGATAATTCTGAGACCGTTCGATATCCCAAAAGCATGTTGAAACTCTTCGATCGACATTTTGCCATTTGGATTGTTAGTCTTTCCAAATCGCCCGATCTAACGGAGTCGCTCATAACTCCATCGTTTGATGTCGGATTGGGTAGATGTTTGGTCATCTGAAAGGTAATTTATTGCCCTTTCAATCCTAATTCAAATCGTCGTATTCCGAGACCATTTGGGCATCCGTAAGTGGGTCCTGAATTTTTCCTTCATTTCCTTGTCCAATAGTAACCTTCATAACTCTCTCTTCAATGGTCGAATTTAGACTATTTTGAGCTCATTGGAATGGTAACTTGACAAGCTTCCAAATGGGACTAGAATTGGATAATTCTGAGACCGTTCGATATCCCAAAAGCACGTTGGAACTCTTCGATCGTCATTTTGCAATTTGGATTGTTAGTCTTTCCAAATCGCCCGATCCAACGGAGACGCTCATAACTCCATCGTTTGATGTCGGATTGGGTCGATGTTTTGTCATCTGAAAGGTAATTTATTGCTCTTTCATTCCTAATTCAAATCGTCGTATTCCGAGACCATTTGGGCATCCGTAAGTGGGTCCTGAATTTTCCTTCATCTCCTTGTCCAATAGTAACCTTCATAACTCTCTCTTCAATGGTCGAATTTAGACTATTTTGAGCTCATTGGAATGGTAACTTGACAAGCTTCCAAATGGGACCAGAATTGGATAATTCTGAGACCGTTCGATATCCCAAAAGCACGTTGGAACTCTTCGATCGTCATTTTGCAATTTGGATTGTTAGTCTTTCCAAATCGCCCGATCCAACGGAGACGCTCATAACTCCATCGTTTGATGTCGGATTGGGTCGATGTTTTGTCATCTGAAAGGTAATTTATTGCTCTTTCATTCCTAATTCAAATCGTCGTATTCCGAGACCATTTGGGCATCCGTAAGTGGGTCCTGAATTTTTCCTTCATTTCCTTGTCCAATAGTAACCTTCATAACTCTCTCTTCAATGGTCGAATTTAGACTATTTTGAGCTCATTGGAATGGTAACTTGACAAGCTTCCAAATGGGCCTAGAATTGGATAATTCTGAGACCGTTCGATATCCCAAAAGCACGTTGGAACTCTTCGATCGTCATTTTTCAATTTGGATTGTTAGTCTTTCCAAATCGCCCGATCCAACGGAGACGCTCATAACTCCATCGTTTGATGTCGGATTGGGTCGATGTTTGGTCATCTGAAAGGTAATTTATTGCTCTTTCATTCCTAATTCAAATCGTCGTATTCCGAGACCATTTGGGCATCCGTAAGTGGGTCCTGAATTTTTCCTTCATCTCCTTGTCCAATAGTAACCTTCATAACTCTCTCTTCAATGGTCGAATTTAGACTATTTTGAGCTCATTGGAATGGTAACTTGACAAAGCTTCAAATGGGACCAGAATTGGATAATTCTGAGACCGTTCGATATCCCAAAAGCACGTTGGAACTCTTCGATCGTCATTTTGCAATTGGATTGTTAGTCTTTCCAAATCGCCCGATCCAACGGAGACGCTCATAACTCCATCGTTTGATGTCGGATTGGGTCGATGTTTGTCATCTGAAAGGTAATTTATTGCTCTTTCATTCCTAATTCAAATCGTCGTATTCCGAGACCATTTGGGCATCCGTAAGTGGGTCCTGAATTTTCCTTCATCTCCTTGTCCAATAGTAACCTTCAAAACTCTCTCTTCAATGTTCTAATTTAGACTATTTTGAGCTCATTGGAATGGTAACTTGACAAGCTTCCAAATGGGACTAGAATTGGGTAATTCTGAGACTGTTCGATATCCTAAAAGCACGTTGGAACTCTTCGATTGTCATTTTGCAATTTGGATTGTTAGTCTTTCCAAATCGCCCGATCCAACGGAGACGTTCATAACTCCATCGTTTGATGTCGGATTGGGTCGATGTTTTGTCATCTGAAAGGTAATGTATTGCTCTTTCATTCCTAATTCAAATCGTCGTATTCCGAGACCATTTGGGCATCCGTAAGTGGGTCCTGAATTTTTCCTTCATTTCCTTGTCAAATAGTGACCTTCATAACTCTCTCTTCATTGGTTGAATTTAGACTATTTTGAGATAATTGGAATGGTAACTTGACAAGCTTCCAAATGGGACTAGAATTGGATAATTCTGAGACCGTTCGATATCCCAAAAGCACGTTGGTACACTTCGATCGTCATTTTGCAATTTGGATTGTTAGTCTTTCCAAATCGCCCGATCCAACAGAGACGCTCGTAACTCCATCGTTTGATGTCGGATTGGGTCGATGTTTGGTCATCTGAAAGGTAATTTATTGCCTTTCATTCCTAATTCAAATCGTCGTATTCCGAGACCATTTGGGCATCCGTAAGTGGGTCCTGAATTTTTCCTTCATCTCCTTGTCCAATAGTAACCTTCATAACTCTCTCTTCAATGGTCGAATTTAGACTATTTTGAGCTCATTGGAATGGTAACTTGACAAGCTTCCAAATGGGACAGAATTGGATAATTCTGAGACCGTTCGATATCCCAAAAGCACATTGGAACTCTTCGATCGTCATTTTGCAATTTGGATTGTTAGTCTTTCAAATCGCCCGATCCAACGGAGACGCTCATAACTCCATCGTTTGATGTCGGATTGGGTCGATGTTTGGTCATCTGAAAGGTAATTTATTGCTCTTTCATCCTAATTCAAATCGTCGTATTCCGAGACCATTTGGGCATCCGTAAGTGGGTCCTGAATTTTTCCTTCATTCCTTGTCCAATAGTAACCTTCATAACTCTCTCTTCAATGGTCGAATTTAGACTATTTTGAGCTCATTGGAATGGTAACTTGACAAGCTTCCAAATGGGACTAGAATTGGATAATTCTGAGACCGTTCGATATCCCAAAAGCACGTTGGAACTCTTCGATCGTCATTTTGCAATTTGGATTGTTAGTCTTTCCAAATCGCCCGATCCAACGGAGACGCTCATAACTCCATCGTTTGATGTCGGATTGGGTCGATGTTTTGTCATCTGAAAGGTAATTTATTTTCTTTCATTCCTAATTCAAATCGTCGTATTCCGAGACCATTTGGGCATCCGTAAGTGGGTCCTGAATTTTTCCTTCATCTCCTTGTCCAATAGTAACCTTCATAACTCTCTTCAATGGTCGAATTTAGACTATTTTGAGCTCATTGGAATGGTAACTTGTCAAGCTTCCAAATGGGACTACAACTGAATAATTCTGAGACCGTTCGATATCCCAAAAGCTCATTGGAACTCTTCGATCGACATTTTGCCATTTGGATTGTTGTCTTTCCAAATCGCCCGATCCAACGGAGACGCTCATAACTCCATCGTTTGATGTCGGATTGGGTCGATGTTTGGTCATCTGAAAGGTAATTTATTGCCCTTTCAATCCTAATTCAAATCGTCGTATTCCGAGACCATTTGGGCATCCGTAAGTGGGTCCTGAATTTTTCCTTCATTCCCTTGTCCAATAGTAACCTTCATAACTCTCTCTTCAATGTTCGAATTTAGACTATTTTGAGCTCATTGGAATGGTAACTTGACAAGCTTCCAAATGGGACTAGAATTGGATAATTCTGAGACCGTTCGATATCCCAAAAGCACGTTGGAACTCTTCGATCGTCATTTTGCAATTTGGATTGTTAGCCTTTCCAAATTGCCCGATCCAACGGAGACGCTCATAACTCCATCGATTGATGTAGGATTGGGTCAACGTTTTGTCATCTGAAAGGTAATGTATTGCTCTTTCATTCCTAATTCAAATCGTCGTATTCCAAGACCATTTGGGCATCCGTAAGTGGGTCCTGAATTTTCCTTCATCTCCTTGTCCAATAGTAACCTTTATAACTCTCTCTTTAATGGTCGAATTTAGACTATTTTGAGCTCATTGGAATGGTAACTTGACAAATTTTCAAATGGGACCAGAATTGGATAATTATGAGACCGTTCGATATCCCAAAAGCACGTTGGAGCTCCTCTATTGTCATTTTGCAATTTGGATTGTTAGTCTTTCCAAATCGCCCGATCCAACGGAGACGCTCATAACTCCATCGTTTGATGTCGGATTGGGTCGATGTTTTGTCATCTGAAAGGTAATTTATTGCTCTTTCATCCTAATTCAAATCGTCGTATTCCGAGACCATTTGGGCATCCGTAAGTGGGTCCTGAATTTTTCCTTCATTTCCTTGTCCAATAGTAACCTTCATAACTCTCTCTTCAATGGTCGAATTTAGACTATTTTGAGCTCATTGGAATGGTAACTTGACAAGCTTCCAAATGGGACTAGAATTGGATAATTCTGAGACCGTTCGATATCCCAAAAGCACGTTGGAACTCTTCGATCGTCATTTTGCAATTTGGATTGTTAGTCTTTCCAAATCGCCCGATCCAACGGAGACGCTCATAACTCCATCGTTTGATGTCGGATTGGGTCGATGTTTGGTCATCTGAAAGGTAATTTATTGCCTTTCATTCCTAATTCAAATCGTCGTATTCCGAGACCATTTGGGCATCCGTAAGTGGGTCCTGAATTTTTCCTTCATTCCTTGTCCAATAGTAACCTTCATAACTCTCTCTTCAATGTTCGAATTTAGACTATTTTGAGCTCATTGGAATGGTAACTTGACAAGCTTCCAAATGGGACTAGAATTGGATAATTCTGAGACCGTTCGATATCCCAAAAGCACGTTGGAACTCTTCGATCGTCATTTTGCAATTTGGATTGTTAGTCTTTCCAAATCGCCCGATCCAACGGAGACGCTCATAACTCCATCGTTTGATGTCGGATTGGGTCGATGTTTTGTCATCTGAAAGGTAATTTATTGCTCTTTCATTCCTAATTCAAATCGTCGTATTCCGAGACCATTTGGGCATCCGTAAGTGGGTCCTGAATTTTCCTTCATCTCCTTGTCCAATAGTAACCTTCATAACTCTCTCTTCAATGGTCGAATTTAGACTATTTTGAGCTCATTGGAATGGTAACTTGACAAGCTTCCAAATGGGACAGAATTGGATAATTCTGAGACCGTTCGATATCCCAAAAGCACGTTGGAACTCTTCGATCGTCATTTTGCAATTTGGATTGTTAGTCTTTCCAAATCGCCCGATCCAACGGAGACGCTCATAACTCAATCGTTTTATGTCGGATTGGGTCGATGTTTGGTCATCTGAAAGGTAATGTTTTGATCTTTCATTCCTAATTCAAATAGTCGTATTCCGAGACCATTTGGGCATCCGTAAGTGGGTCCTGAATTTTTCCTTCATTTCCTTGTCAAATAGTGACCTTCATAACTCTCTCTTCATTGGTCGAATTTAGACTATTTTGAGATAATTGGAATGGTAACTTAAGAAGCTTCCAAATGGGACTAGAATTGGATAATTCTGTGACCGTTCGATATCCCAAAAGGACGTTGGTACACTTCGATCGTCATTTTGCAATTTGGATTGTTAGTCTTTCCAAATCGCTAGATCCAACGGAGACGCTCATAACTCCATCGTTTGATGTCAGATTGGGTCGATGTTTGGTCATCTGAAAGGTAATTTATTACTCTTTCATTCCTAATTCAAATTGTCGTATTCCGAGACCATCTAGGCATCCGTAAGTGGGTCTTGAATTTTTCCATCATCTCCTTGTCCAATAGTAACCTTCATAACTCTCTCTTCAATGGTCGAATTTAGACTATTTTGAGCTCATTGGAATGGTAACTTGACAAGCTTCCAAATGGGACCAGAATTAGATAATTCTGAGACCGTTCAATATCCCAAAAGCACATTGGAACTCTTCGATCATCATTTTACAATTTGGATTGTTAGTCTTTCCAAATCGCCCGATCCAACGGAGACGCTCATAACTCCATCGTTTGATGTCGGATTGGGTCGATGTTTGGTCATCTGAAAGGTAATTTATTGCTCTTTCATCCTAATTCAAATCGTCGTATTCCGAGACCATTTGGGCATCCGTAAGTGGGTCCTGAATTTTTCCTTCATTTCCTTGTCCAATAGTAACCTTCATAACTCTCTCTTCAATGGTCGAATTTAGACTATTTTGAGCTCATTGGAATGGTAACTTGACAAGCTTCCAAATGGGACTAGAATTGGATAATTCTGAGACCGTTCGATATCCCAAAAGCACATTGGAACTCTTCGATCGTCATTTTAATTTGGATTGTTAGTCTTTCCAAATCGCCCGATCCAACGGAGACGCTCATAACTCCATGTTTGATGTCGGATTGGGTCGATGTTTTGTCATCTGAAAGGTAATTTATTTTCTTTCATTCCTAATTCAAATCGTCGTATTCCGAGACCATTTGGGCATCCGTAAGTGGGTCCTGAATTTTTCCTTCATCTCCTTGTCCAATAGTAACCTTCATAACTCTCTTCAATGGTCGAATTTAGACTATTTTGAGCTCATTGGAATGGTAACTTGACAAGCTTCCAAATGGGACTAGAATTGGATAATTCTGAGACCGTTCGATATCCCAAAAGCACGTTGGAACTCTTCGATCGTCATTTTGCAATTTGGATTGTTAGTCTTTCCAAATCGCCCGATCCAACGGAGACGCTCATAACTCCATGTTTGATGTCGGATTGGGTCGATGTTTTGTCATCTGAAAGGTAATTTATTGCTCTTTCATTCCTAATTCAAATCGTCGTATTCCGAGACCATTTGGGCATCCGTAAGTGGGTCCTGAATTTTTCCTTCATCTCCTTGTCCAATAGTAACCTTCATAACTCTCTTCAATGGTCGAATTTAGACTATTTTGAGCTCATTGGAATGGTAACTTGACAAGCTTCCAAATGGGACTAGAATTGGATAATTCTGAGACCGTTCGATATCCCAAAAGCACGTTGGAACTCTTCGATCGTCATTTTGCAATTTGGATTGTTAGTCTTTCCAAATCGCCCGATCCAACGGAGACGCTCATAACTCCATCGTTTGATGTCGGATTGGGTCGATGTTTGGTCATCTGAAAGGTAATTTATTGCTCTTTCATTCCTAATTCAAATCGTCGTATTCCGAGACCATTTGGGCATCCGTAAGTGGGTCCTGATTTTTTTCATTTCCTTGTCCAATAGTAACCTTCATAACTCTCTCTTCAATGGTCGAATTTAGACTATTTTGAGCTCATTGGAATGGTAACTTGACAAGCTTCCAAATGGGACTAGAATTGGATAATTCTGAGACCGTTCGATATCCCAAAAGCACGTTGGAACTCTTCGATCGTCATTTTGCAATTTGGATTGTTAGTCTTTCCAAATCGCCCGATCCAACGGAGACGCTCATAACTCCATCGTTTGATGTCGGATTGGGTCGATGTTTTGTCATCTGAAAGGTAATTTATTGCTCTTTCATTCCTAATTCAAATCGTCGTATTCCGAGACCATTTGGGCATCCGTAAGTGGGTCCTGAATTTTCCTTCATCTCCTTGTCCAATAGTAACCTTCATAACTCTCTCTTCAATGGTCGAATTTAGACTATTTTGAGCTCATTGGAATGGTAACTTGACAAGCTTCCAAATGGGACCAGAATTGGATAATTCTGAGACCGTTCGATATCCCAAAAGCACGTTGGAACTCTTCGATCGTCATTTTGCAATTTGGATTGTTAGTCTTTCCAAATCGCCCGATCCAACGGAGACGCTCATAACTCCATCGTTTGATGTCGGATTGGGTCGATGTTTTTCATCTGAAAGGTAATTTATTGCTCTTTCATTCCTAATTCAAATCGTCGTATTCCGAGACCATTTGGGCATCCGTAAGTGGGTCCTGAATTTTCCTTCATCTCCTTGTCCAATAGTAACCTTCATAACTCTCTCTTCAATGGTCGAATTTAGACTATTTTGAGCTCATTGGAATGGTAACTTGACAAGCTTTCAAATGGGACCAGAATTGGATAATTCTGAGACCGTTCGATATCCCAAAAGCACGTTGGAACTCTTCGATCGTCATTTTGCAATTTGGATTGTTAGTCTTTCCAAATCGCCCGATCCAACGGAGACGCTCATAACTCCATCGTTTGATGTCGGATTGGGTCGATGTTTTGTCATCTGAAAGGTAATTTATTGCTCTTTCATTCCTAATTCAAATCGTCGTATTCCGAGACCATTTGGGCATCCGTAAGTGGGTCCTGAATTTTCCTTCATTTCCTTGTCCAATAGTAACCTTCATAACTCTCTCTTCAATGGTCGAATTTAGACTATTTTGAGCTCATTGGAATGGTAACTTGACAAGCTTCCAAATGGGACTAGAATTGGATAATTCTGAGACCGTTCGATATCCCAAAAGCACGTTGGAACTCTTCGATCGTCATTTTTCAATTTGGATTGTTAGTCTTTCCAAATCGCCCGATCCAACGGAGACGCTCATAACTCCATCGTTTGATGTCGGATTGGGTCGATGTTTGGTCATCTGAAAGGTAATTTATTGCTCTTTCATTCCTAATTCAAATCGTCGTATTCCGAGACCATTTGGGCATCCGTAAGTGGGTCCTGAATTTTTCCTTCATCTCCTTGTCCAATAGTAACCTTCATAACTCTCTCTTCAATGGTCGAATTTAGACTATTTTGAGCTCATTGGAATGGTAACTTGACAAGCTTCCAAATGGGACAGAATTGGATAATTCTGAGACCGTTCGATATCCCAAAAGCACATTGGAACTCTTCGATCGTCATTTTGCAATTTGGATTGTTAGTCTTTCAAATCGCCCGATCCAACGGAGACGCTCATAACTCCATCGTTTGATGTCGGATTGGGTCGATGTTTGGTCATCTGAAAGGTAATTTATTGCCCTTTCAATCCTAATTCAAATCGTCGTATTCCGAGACCATTTGGGCATCCGTAAGTGGGTCCTGAATTTTTCCTTCATTCCTTGTCCAATAGTAACCTTCATAACTCTCTCTTCAATGTTCGAATTTAGACTATTTTGAGCTCATTGGAATGGTAACTTGACAAGCTTCCAAATGGGACTAGAATTGGATAATTCTGAGACCGTTCGATATCCCAAAAGCACGTTGGAACTCTTCGATCGTCATTTTGCAATTTGGATTGTTAGTCTTTCCAAATCGCCCGATCCAACGGAGACGCTCATAACTCCATCGTTTGATGTCGGATTGGGTCGATGTTTTGTCATCTGAAAGGTAATTTATTGCTCTTTCATTCCTAATTCAAATCGTCGTATTCCGAGACCATTTGGGCATCCGTAAGTGGGTCCTGAATTTTCCTTCATCTCCTTGTCCAATAGTAACCTTCATAACTCTCTCTTCAATGGTCGAATTTAGACTATTTTGAGCTCATTGGAATGGTAACTTGACAAGCTTCCAAATGGGACCAGAATTGGATAATTCTGAGACCGTTCGATATCCCAAAAGCACGTTGGAACTCTTCGATCGTCATTTTGCAATTTGGATTGTTAGTCTTTCAAAATCGCCCGATCCAACGGAGACGCTCATAACTCCATCGTTTGATGTCGGATTGGGTCGATGTTTTGTTATCTGAAAGGTAATGTATTGCTCTTTCATTCCTAATTCAAATCGTCGTATTCCGAGACCATTTGGGCATCCGTAAGTGGGTCCTGAATTTTTCCTTCATTTCCTTGTCAAATAGTGACCTTCATAACTCTCTCTTCATTGGTCGAATTTAGACTATTTTGAGATAATTGGAATGGTAACTTGACAAGCTTCCAAATGGGACTAGAATTGGATAATTCTGAGACCGTTCGATATCCCAAAAGCACGTTGGTACACTTCGATCGTCATTTTGCAATTTGGATTGTTAGTCTTTCCAAATCGCCCGATCCAACGGAGACGCTCATAACTCCTCATCGTTTGATGTCGGATTGGGTCGATGTTTGGTCATCTGAAAGGTAATTTATTGCTCTTTCATTCCTAATTCAAATTGTCGTATTCCGAGACCATCTAGGCATCCGTAAGTGGGTCTTGAATTTTTCCATCATCTCCTTGTCCAACAGTAACCTTCATAACTCTCTCTTCAATGGTCGAATTTAGACTATTTTGAGCTCATTGGAATGGTAACTTGACAAGCTTCCAAATGGGACCAGAATTAGATAATTCTGAGACCGTTCAATATCCCAAAAGCACATTGGAACTCTTCAATCATCATTTTATAATTTGGATTGTTAGTCTTTCCAAATCGCCCGATCCAATGGAGACGCTCATAACTCCATCATTTGATGTCGGATTGGGTCGATGTTTGGTCATCTGAAAGGTAATTTATTGCTCTTTATCCTAATTCAAATCGTCGTATTCCGAGACCATTTGGGCATCCGTAAGTGGGTCCTGAATTTTTCCTCATCTCCTTGTCCAATAGTAACCTTCATAACTCTCTCTTCAATGTTCGAATTTAGACTATTTTGAGCTCATTGGAATGGTAACTTGACAAGCTTCCAAATGGGACTAGAATTGGATAATTCTGAGACCGTTCGATATCCCAAAAGCACGTTGGAACTCTTCGATCGTCATTTTGCAATTTGGATTGTTAGTCTTTCCAAATCGCCCGATCCAACGGAGACGCTCATAACTCCATCGTTTGATGTCGGATTGGGTCGATGTTTTGTCATCTGAAAGGTAATTTATTTTCTTTCATTCCTAATTCAAATCGTCGTATTCCGAGACCATTTGGGCATCCGTAAGTGGGTCCTGAATTTTTCCTTCATCTCCTTGTCCAATAGTAACCTTCATAACTCTCTTCAATGGTCGAATTTAGACTATTTTGAGCTCATTGGAATGGTAACTTGACAAGCTTCCAAATGGGACTAGAATTGGATAATTCTGAGACCGTTCGATATCCCAAAAGCACGTTGGAACTCTTCGATCGTCATTTTGCAATTTGGATTGTTAGTCTTTCCAAATCGCCCGATCCAACGGAGACGCTCATAACTCCATCGTTTGATGTCGGATTGGGTCGATGTTTTGTCATCTGAAAGGTAATTTATTGCTCTTTCATTCCTAATTCAAATCGTCATATTCCGAGACCATTTGGGCATCCGTAAGTGGGTCCTGAATTTTCCTTCATGTCCTAGTTTTTTCCTTCATGTCCTTGTCCAATGGTAACTTGTCAAGCTTCCAAATGGGACTAGAATTGGATAATTCTGAGACCGTTCGATATCTCAAAAGCCCATTGGAACTCTTCGATCGACATTTTGCCATTTGGATTGTTAGTCTTTCCAAATCGCCCGATCCAACGGAGACGCTCATAACTCCATCGTTAGATGTCAGATTGGGTCGATGTTTGGTTATCTGAAAGGTAATTTATTGCTCTATCATTCCTAATTCAAATCGTCGTATTCCACGACCGTTTGGGCATCCGTAAGTGGGTCCTGAATTTTTCATTCATCTCCTTGTCCAATAGTAACCTTAATAACTCTCTCTTCAATGGTCGAATTTAGACTATTTTGAGCTCATTGGAATGGTAACTTGACAAGCTTCCAAATGGGACTAGAATTGGATAATTCTGAGACTGTTCGATATCCCAAAAGCATGTTGGAACTCTTCGATCGACATTTTGCCATTTGGATTGTTAGTCTTTCCAAATCGCCTGATCCAACGGAGACGCTCATAACTCCATCGTTTGATGTCGGATTGGGTCGATGTTTAGTCATCTGAAAGGTAATTTATTGCCCTTTCAATCCTAATTCAAATCGTCGTATTCCAAGACCATTTAGGCATCCCTAAGTGGACCTGAATTTTTCTCATTCCTTGTCCAATAGTAACCTTCATAACTCTCTCTTCAATGTTCGAATTTATACTATTTTGAGCTCATTGGAATGGTAACTTGACAAGCTTCCAAATGGGACTAGAATTGGGTAATTCTGAGACCGTCGATATCCCAAAAGCACGTTGGAACTCTTCGATCGTCATTTTGCAATTAGATTGTTAGTCTTTCCAAATCGCCCGATCCAACGGAGACGCTCATAACTCCATCGTTGATGTCGATTGGGTCGATGTTTTGTCATCTGAAAGGTAATTATTGCTCTTTCATTCCTAATTCAAATCGTCGTATTCCGAGACCATTTGGGCATCCGTAAGTGGGTCCTGAATTTTCCTTCATCTCCTTGTCCAATAGTAACCTTCATAACTCTCTCTTCAATGGTCGAATTTATACTATTTTGAGCTCATTGGAATGGTAACTTGACAAATTTTCAAATGGGACCAGAATTGGATAATTATGAGACCGTTCGATATCCCAAAAGCATGTTGGAGCTCCTCGATCGTCATTTTACAATTTGGATTGTTAGTCTTTCCAAATCGCCTGATCCAATGAAGACGCTCATAAGTCCATCGTTTGATGTCGGATTGGGTCGATGTTTTGTCATCTGAACGGTAATGTATTGCTCTTTCATTCCTAATTCAAATCATCGTATTCCAAGACCATTGGGCATCCGTAAGTGGGTCCTGAATTTTTCCTTAATTTCCTTGTCAAATAGTGACCTTAATAACTCTCTCTTCAATGGTCGAATTTAGACTATTTTGATCTCAGTGGAATGGTAACTTGACAAGCTTCCAAATGGGATTAGATTTGGATAATTCTGAGACTGTTCGATATCCCAAAAGCACGATGGAAATCTTATATCATCATTTTTCAATTTGGACTGGTAGTCCTTCCAAATCACCCGATCTAACGGAGACACTCATAACTCCATCGTTTGATGTCGGATTGGGTCGATATTTGGTCATTTGAAAGGTAATTTATTGCTCTTTCATTCCTAATTCAAATCGTCTTATTCCGAGACCATTTGGGCATCTGTAAGTGGGTCCTGAATTTTTCCTTCATCTCCTTGTCCAATAGTTACTTCTTCATAACTCTCTCTTCAATAGTTGAATTAGACTATTTTGAGCTATTTGGAATGGTAACTTGACAAGCTTCCAAATGGGACCAGAATTGGATAATTCTGAGACCGTTAGATATCCCAAAAGCACTTGGAACTCTTCGATCGTCATTTTGCAATTTGGATTGTTAGTCTTTCAGAATTGCCCGATCCAACGGAGACGCTCATAACTCCATCGTTTGATGTTGGAATGGGTCGATGTTTGGTCATCTGAAAGGTAATTTACTGCCCTTTCTATCCTAATTCAAATCGTCGTATTCCGAGACCATGTGGGCATCCGTAAGTGGGTCCTGAATTTTTCCTTCATTTCCTTGTCCAATAGTAACCTTCAAAACTCTCTCTTCAATGTTCGAATTTAGACTATTTTGAGCTCATTGGAATGGTAACTTGACAAGCATCCAAATGGAACTAGAATTGGATAATTCTGAGACCGTTCGATATCCCAAAAGCACGTTGGAACTCTTCGATCGTCATTTTGCAATTTGGATTGTTGGTCTTTCCAAATCGCCCGCTCCAACGGAGACTCTCATAACACCAATGTTTGAAGTCGGATTGGGTCGTTGTTTTGGTCATTTGAAAGGTAATTTATTGTTCTTTCATTCATAATTCAAATCGTCATATTCCGAGACCATTTGGGCATCCGTAAGTGGGTCCTGATTTTTCTTCATCTCCTTGTCCAATAGTAACCTTCATAACTCTCTTCATTGGTCGAATTTAGACTATTTTGAGCTCATTGGAATGGTAACTTGACAAGCTTCCAAATGGGACTAGAATTGGATAGTTCTGAGACCGTTCGATATCCCAAAAGCACATTGGAACTCTTCGATCGTCATTTTGCAATTTGGATTGTTAGTCTTTCAAATCGCCCGATCCAACGGAGACGCTCATAACTCCATCGTTTGATGTCGGATGGGTTGATGTTTGGTCATCTGAAAGGTAATTTATTGCCCTTTCTATCCTAATTCAAATCGTCGTATTCCGAGACCATTTGGGCATCCGTAAGTGGGTCCTGAATTTTTCCTTCATTTCCTTGTCCAATAGTAACCTTCAAACTCTCTCTTCAATGTTCGAATTTAGACTATTTTGAGCTCATTGGAATGGTAACTTGACAAGCTTCCAAATGGAACTAGAATTGGATAATTCTGAGACCGTTCGATATCCCAAAAGCACGTTGGAACTCTTCGATCGTCATTTTGCAATTTGGATTGTTAGTCTTCCAAATCGCCCGATCCAACGGAGACTCTCATAACACCAATCGTTTGAAGTCGGATTGGGTCGATGTTTTGTCATTTGAAAGGTAATTTATTGTTCTTTCATTCCTAATTCAAATCGTCGTATTCCGAGACCATTTGGGCATCCGTAAGTGGGTCCTGAGTTTTTCTTCATCTCCTTGTCCAATAGTAACCTTCATAACTCTCTTCATTGGTCGAATTTAGACTATTTTGAGCTCATTGGAATGGTAACTTGACAAGCTTCCAAATGGGACTAGAATTGGATAGTTCTGAGACCGTTCAATATCCCAAAAGCACATTGGAACTCTTCGATCGACATTTTGCCATTTGGATTGTTAGTGTTTCCAAATCGCCCGATCCAACGGAGACGCTCATAACTCCATCGTTTGATGTCGGATTAGGTCGATGTTTGGTCATCTGAAAGGTAATTTATTGCCCTTTCAATCCTAATTCAAATCGTCGTATTCCAAGACCATTTAGGCATCCCTAAGTGGGACCTGAATTTTATTATCATTTCCTTGTCCAATAGTAACCTTCATAACTCTCTCTTCAATGTTCGAATTTATACTATTTTGAGCTCATTGGAATGGTAACTTGACAAGCTTCCAAATGGGACTAGAATTGGGTAATTCTGAGACCGTTCGATATCCCAAAAGCACGTTGGAACTCTTCGATCGTCATTTTGCAATTTAGATTGTTAGTCTTTCCAAATCGCCCGATCCAACGGAGACGCTCATAACTCCATCGTTTGATGTCGGATTGGGTCGATGTTTTGTCATCTGAAAGGTAATGTATTGCTCTTTCATTCCTAATTCAAATCGTCGTATTCCGAGACCATTTGGGCATCCGTAAGTGGGTCCTGAATTTTCCTTCATCTCCTTGTCCAATAGTAACCTTCATAACTCTCTCTTCAATGGTCGAATTTATACTATTTTGAGCTCATTGGAATGGTAACTTAACTTGACAATTTTCAAATGGGACCAGAATTGGATAATTATGAGACCGTTCGATATCCCAAAAGCATGTTGGAGCTCTCGATCGTCATTTTACAATTTGGATTGTTAGTCTTTCCAAATCGCCCGATCCAATGAGACGCTCATAACTCCATCGTTTGATGTCGGATTGGGTCGATGTTTTGTCATCTGAAAGGTAATGTATTGCTCTTTCATTCCTAATTCAAATCATCGTATTCCAAGACCATTGGGCATCCGTAAGTGGGTCCTGAATTTTTCCTTAATTTCCTTGTCAAATAGTGACCTTCATAACTCTCTCTTCAATGGTCGAATTTAGACTATTTTGATCTCAGTGGAATGGTAACTTGACAAGCTTCGAAATGGGATTAGATTTGGATAATTCTGAGACTGTTCGATATCCCAAAAGCACGATGGAAATCTCTATATCATCATTTTTCAATTTGGACTGGTAGTCCTTCCAAATCGCCCGATCTAACGGAGACACTCATAACTCCATCGTTTGATGTCGGATTGGGTCGATATTTGGTCATCTGAAAGGTAATTTATTGCTCTTTCATTCCTAATTCAAATCGTCTTATTCCGAGACCATTTGGGCATCTGTAAGTGGGTCCTGAATTTTTCCTTCATCTCCTTGTCCAATAGTTACTTCATAACTCTCTCTTCAATAGTCGAATTTAGACTATTTTGAGCTATTTGGAATGGTAACTTGACAAGCTTCCAAATGGGACCAGAATTGGATAATTCTGAGACCGTTAGATATCCCAAAAGCACATTGGAACTCTTCGATCGTCATTTTGCAATTTGGATTGTTAGTCTTTCAGAATTGCCCGATCCAACGGAGACGCTCATAACTCCATCGTTTGATGTTGGAATGGGTTGATGTTTGGTCATCTGAAAGGTAATTTACTGCCCTTTCTATCCTAATTCAAATCGTCGTATTCCGAGACCATTTGGGCATCCGTAAGTGGGTCCTGAATTTTTCCTTCATTTCCTTGTCCAATAGTAACCTTCAGAACTCTCTCTTCAATGTTCGAATTTAGACTATTTTGAGCTCATTGGAATGGTAACTTGACAAGCTTCCAAATGGAACTAGAATTGGATAATTCTGAGACCGTTCGATATCCCAAAAGCACGTTGGAACTCTTCGATCGTCATTTTGCAATTTGGATTGTTAGTCTCTCCAAATCGCCCGATCCAACGGAGACTCTCATAACACCAATGTTTGAAGTCGGATTGGGTCGTTGTTTTGTCATTTGAAAGGTAATTTATTGTTCTTTCATTCATAATTCAAATCGTCATATTCCGAGACCATTTGGGCATCCGTAAGTGGGTCCTGAGTTTTTCTTTCATCTCCTTGTCCAATAGTAACCTTCATAACTCTCTTCATTGGTCGAATTTAGACTATTTTGAGCTCATTGGAATGGTAACTTGACAAGCTTCCAAATGGGACTAGAATTGGATAGTTCTGAGACCGTTCGATATCCCAAAAGCACATTGGAACTCTTCGATCGTCATTTTGCAATTTGGATTGTTAGTCTTTCAGAATTGCCCGATCCAACGGAGACGCTCATAACTCCATCGTTTGATGTTGGAATGGGTGATGTTTGGTCATCTGAAAGGTAATTTATGCCCTTTCTATCCTAATTCAAATCGTCGTATTCCGAGACCATTTGGGCATCCGTAAGTGGGTCCTGAATTTTTCCTTCATTTCCTTGTCCAATAGTAACCTTCATAACTCTCTCTTCAATGTTCGAATTTAGACTATTTTGAGCTCATTGGAATGGTAACTTGACAAGCTTCCAAATGGAACTAGAATTGGATAATTCTGAGACCGTTCGATATCCCAAAAGCACGTTGGAACTCTTCGATCGTCATTTTGCAATTTGGATTGTTAGTCTCTTCCAAATCGCCCGATCCAACGGAGACTCTCATAACACCAATGTTTGAAGTCGGATTGGGTCGTTGTTTTGTCATTTGAAAGGTAATTTATTGTTCTTTCATTCCTAATTCAAATCGTCATATTCCGAGACCATTTGGGCATCCGTAAGTGGGTCCTGAGTTTTTCTTCATCTCCTTGTCCAATAGTAACCTTCATAACTCTCTTCATTGGTCGAATTTAGACTATTTTGAGCTCATTGGAATGGTAACTTGACAAGCTTCCAAATGGGACTAGAATTGGATAGTTCTGAGACCGTTCGATATCCCAAAAGCACATTGGAACTCTTCGATCGTCATTTTGCAATTTGGATTGTTAGTCTTTCAGAATTGCCCGATCCAACGGAGACGCTCATAACTCCATCGTTTGATGTTGGAATGGGTTGATGTTTGGTCATCTGAAAGGTAATTTACTGCCCTTTCTATCCTAATTCAAATCGTCGTATTCCGAGACCATTTGGGCATCCGTAAGTGGGTCCTGAATTTTTCCTTCATTTCCTTGTCCAATAGTAACCTTCAGAACTCTCTCTTCAATGTTCGAATTTAGACTATTTTGAGCTCATTGGAATGGTAACTTGACAAGCTTCCAAATGGAACTAGAATTGGATAATTCTGAGACCGTTCGATATCCCAAAAGCACGTTGGAACTCTTCGATCGTCATTTTGCAATTTGGATTGTTAGTCTCTCCAAATCGCCCGATCCAACGGAGACTCTCATAACACCAATGTTTGAAGTCGGATTGGGTCGTTGTTTTGTCATTTGAAAGGTAATTTATTGTTCTTTCATTCCTAATTCAAATCGTCGTATTCCGAGACCATTTGGGCATCCGTAAGTGGGTCCTGAGTTTTTCTTTCATCTCCTTGTCCAATAGTAACCTTCATAACTCTCTTCATTGGTCGAATTTAGACTATTTTGAGCTCATTGGAATGGTAACTTGACAAGCTTCCAAATGGGACTAGAATTGGATAGTTCTGAGACCGTTCAATATCCCAAAAGCACATTGGAACTCTTCGATCGACATTTTGCCATTTGGATTGTTAGTGTTTCCAAATCGCCCGATCCAACGGAGACGCTCATAACTCCATCGTTTGATGTCGGATTAGGTCGATGTTTGGTCATCTGAAAGGTAATTTATTGCCCTTTCAATCCTAATTCAAATCGTCGTATTCCGAGACCATTTGGGCATCCGTAAGTGGGTCCTGAATTTTTCTTCATTCCCTTGTCCAATAGTAACCTTCATAACCCTCTCTTCAATGTTCGAATTTATACTATTTTGAGCTCGTTAGAATGGTAACTTGACAAGCTTCCAAATAGGACTTGAATTGGATAATTCTGAGACCGTTCGATATCCCAAAAGCACGTTGGAACTCTTCGATCGTCATTTTGCAATTTGGTTTGTTAGACTTTCCAAATCGCCCGATCCAATGGAGACGCTCATAACTCCATCGTTAGATGTCGGATTGGGTCGATATTTTGTCATCTGAAAGGTAATTTATTCTCTTTCATTCCTAATTCAAATCGTCGTATTCCGTGACCATTTGGGCATCTGTAAGTGGGTCCTGAATTTTTCCTTCATCTCTTTGTCCAATAGTAACCTTCATAACTCTCTCTTCAATGGTCGAATTTAGACTATTTTGAGCTCATTGGAATGTAACTTGAAGCTTCCAAATGGGACCAGAATTGGATAATTCTGAGACCGTTCGATATCGCAAAAGCACGTTGGAACTCTTCGATCGTCATTTTGCAATTTGGATTGTTAGACTTTCCAAATCGCCCGATCCAACGGAGACGCTCATAACTCCATCGTTTGATGTAGGATTGGGTCGATGTTTGGTCATCTGAAAGGTAATTTATTGCCTTTCAATCCTAATTCAAATCTTCGTATTCCGAGACCATTTAGGCATCCGTAAGTGGGTTCTTGAAATTTTTCCATCATTTCCTTGTCCAAAGTAACCTTCATAACTCTCTCTTCAATGGTCAATTTAGACTATTTTGAGCTCATTGGAATGGAAACTTGATAAGCTTCCAAATGGGACCAGAATTGGATAATTCTAAGACCGTTCGATATCGCAAAAGCACGTTGGAACTCTTCGATCGTCATTTTGCAATTTGGTTTGTTAGTCTTTCCAAATCGCCCGATCCAACGGAGACGCTCATAACTCCATCGTTAGATGTCGGATTGGGTCGATGTTTGGTCATCTGAAAGGTAATTTATTGCCTTTCAATCCTAATTCAAATCGTCGTATTCCGAGACCATTTAGGCATCCGTAAGTGGGTTCTTAAATTTTTCCATCATTTCCTTGTCCAATAGTAACCTTCATAACTCTCTCTTCAATGGTCAAATTTAGACTATTTTGAGCTCATTGGAATGGAAACTTGATAAGCTTCCAAATGGGACTAGAATTGGATAATTCTTAGGCCGTTCGATATCCCAAAAGCACGTTGGAACTCTTCGATCGTCATTTTGCAATTTGATTTGTTAGTCTTTCCAAATCGCTCGATCCAACGGAGACGCTCATAACTCCATCGTTAGATGTCGGATTGGGTCGATGTTTTGTCATCTGAAAGGTAATTTATTCTCTTTCATTCCTAATTCAAATCGTCGTATTCCGTGACCATTTGGGCATCTGTAAGTGGGTCCTGAATTTTTCCTTCATCTCTTTGTCCAATAGTAACCTTCATAACTCTCTCTTCAATGGTCGAATTTAGACTATTTTGAGCTCATTGGAATGGAAACATGAGAAGCTTCCAAATGGGACCAGAATTGGATAATTCTGAGACCGTTCGATATTGCAAAAGCACGTTGGAACTCTTCGATCGTCATTTTGCAATTTGGTTTGTTAGTCTTTCCAAATCGCCCGATCCAACGGAGACGCTCAAAACTCCATCGTTAGATGTTGGATTGGGTCGATGTTTGGTCATCTGAAAGGTAATTTATTGCCTTTCAATCCTAATTCAAATCTTCGTATTCCGAGACCATTTGGGCATCCGTAAGTGGGTTCTGAATTTTTCCATCATTTCCTTGTCCAATAGTAACCTTCATAACTCTCTCTTCAATGGTCAAATTTAGACTATTTTGAGCTCATTGGAATGGAAACTTGATAAGCTTCCAAATGGGACTAGAATTGGATAATTCTGAGACCGTTCGATACCCCAAAAGCATGTTGGAACTTTTCGATCGTCATTTTGCAATTTGGTTTGTTAGTCTTTCCAAATCGCCCGATCCAACGGAGACGCTCATAACTCCATCGTTAGATGTCGGATTGGGTCGATGTTTGGTTATCTGAAAGGTAATTTATTGCTCTATCATTCCTAATTCAAATCGTCGTATTCCAAGACCGTTTGGGCATCCATAAGTGGGTCCTGAATTTTTCCTTCTTCTCCTTGTCCAATAGCAACCTTCATAACTCTCTCTTCAATGGTCGAATTTAGACTATTTTGAGCTCATTGGAATGGAAGCATGATAAGCTTCCAAATGGGACCAGAATTGGATAATTCTGAGACCGTTTGATATTGCAAAAGCACGTTGGAACTCTTCGATCGTCATTTTGCAATTTGGTTTGTTAGTCTTTCCAAATCGCCCGATCCAACGGAGACGCTCATAACTCCATCGTTAGATGTCGGATTGGGTCGATGTTTGGTTATCTGAAAGGTAATTTATTGCTCTATCATTCCTAATTCAAATCATCGTATTCCAAGACCGTTTGGGCATCCATAAGTGGGTCCTGAATTTTTCCTTCTTCTCCTTGTCCAATAGCAACCTTCATAACTCTCTCTTCAATGGTCGAATTTAGACTATTTTGAGCTCATTGGAATGGAAGCATGATAAGCTTCCAAATGGGACCAGAATTGGATAATTCTGAGACCGTTCGATATTGCAAAAGCACGTTGGAACTCTTCGATCGTCATTTTGCAATTTGGTTTGTTAGTCTTTCCAAATCGCCCGATCCAACGGAGACGCTCATAACTCCATCGTTAGATGTCGGATTGGGTCGATGTTTGGTTATCTGAAAGGCAATTTATTGCTCTATCATTCCTAATTCAAATAGTCGTATTCCAAGACCGTTTGGGCATCCATAAGTGGGTCCTGAATTTTTCCTTCTTCTCCTTGTCCAATAGCAACCTTCATAACTCTCTCTTCAATGGTCGAATTTAGACTATTTTGAGCTCATTGGAATGGTAACTTGAAAAGCTTCCAAATGGGACCGGAATTGGATAATTCTGAGACCGTTCGATATCCCAAAAGCACATTAGAACTCTTCGATCGACATTTTGTCATTTGGATTATTAGTCTTTCCAAATCGCCCGATCCAACAGAGACGCTCATAACTCCATCGTTTGATGTCGGATTGGGTCGGTGTTTGGTCATCTGAAAGGTAATTTATTGCCTTTCAATCCTAATTCAAATCTTCGTATTCCGAGACCATTTAGGCATCCGTAAGTGGGTTCTGAATTTTTCCATCATTTCCTTGTCCAATAGTAACCTTCATAACTCTCTCTTCAATGGTCAAATTTAGACTATTTTGAGCTCATTCGAATGGAAACTTGATAAGCTTCCAAATGGGACTAGAATTGGATAATTCTGAGACCGTTCGATATCCCAAAAGCACGTTGGAACTCTTCGATCGTCATTTTGCAATTTGGTTTGTTAGTCTTTCCAAATCGCCCGATCCAACGGAGACGCTCATAACTCCATCGTTAGATGTCGGATTGGGTCGATGTTTTGTCATCTGAAAGGTAATGTATTGCTCTTTCATTCCTAATTCAAATCGTCGTATTCCGAGACCATTTGGGCATCCGTAAGTGGGTCTTGAATTTTCCTTCATCTCCTTGTCCAATAGTAACCTTCATAACTCTCTCTTCAATGGTCGAATTTAGACTATTTTGAGCTCATTGGAATGGTAACTTGATAAATTTTCAAATGGGACCAGAATTGGATAATTATGAGACTGTTCGATATCCCAAAAGCACGTTGGAGCTCCTCGATCGTCATTTTGCAATTTGGATTGTTAGTCTTTCCAAATCGCCCGATCCAATGGAGACGCTCATAACTCCATCGTTTGATGTCGGATTGGGTCGATGTTTTGTCATCTGAAAGGTAATGTATTGCTCTTTCATTCCTAATTCAAATCGTCGTATTCCGAGACCATTTGGGCATCTGTAAGTGGGTCCTGTATTTTTCCTTCATTTCCTTGTCAAATAGTGACCTTCATAACTCTCTCTTTGTAAGTGCTATATTTTATATCCCTATTTGTTGTCAAATTTGTGATGCGAAAATCACTGTTTTATATCTTGCATAAGTGAAGCTCTCTCAAAGATCAGCATTCATGAACAAGCTAAGCTCACAAGTATAAAGATCAAATTTGAATGCAAGAACTACTCACAAGTATAAAGATCAAATTTGAAAGCAAGAACTACTTACAAGACATGACTCAAGCTTCAAGACTTCAAGAAGAGTATAAGTCAGTTCATAAAGAGCTCAAGACATGTACAAGGCAGTTCATGAAGAATTCAAGACACTTTCAAGATTGAGCTATATCAAGACTTCAAGACTCGTACTTCAAGGTCGCTAGTTCTAAATATTTCAATGTCCTTACTTCTTGGTTGAGGTTTGACTGACCTTAGGGTGACCTTAGAAGTAGGTCACTTTGAATACATAAATCAAACGTTTATTTTACATAAGTTTGGTCATTTCTTCGACTAGTCCTAGGCCTTCTTCGACTAGTCCTAGAGTTGCTTCGACCAGTCTAAGAAAATCCTCAATCAGTCGTAAGTTTGTTACAAAAATCGGATAAATTCTGTTATTCTTCGACTAGTCCAGGGATCTGTTCGACCGGTCGAAGGAACAGTGTCGACTGGTTCTTCGACCAGTCGTAAATCTTCGACACAAAGTCCAGCGATAAATTCACAAGGTCTTCGACCAGTCGAAGGAGACCTTCGACCAGTCGAAGGTGACCTATGACCAGTCGAAGGAGGTCTTCGACCAGTCGTAGAACGGTCAAAGCTTATCGTGCTCGATTTTTTTCAAATTTGTTATTTCTTTGACTAGTCGAAGGGTTCCTTAGACCAGTCGAAGATGCAATCTGCTCACCTATAAATAGAGCACGAATCTCAGAAGTAATCATCGAATTATTTAATCCATTCAAGCCAATCTTCGTCGAACTTCTGAGAGATATTTCTGTGCTTCATCTAAGCTAAGTGTGCTTATTTAATATTCTCTTTTCTTAGCTTTGTTTAATTGATTTTGTTTCTGCTATTCCAATCTAATTTGATAAGAGGAATCGCTATTCCCTTTCTTTGGAATAAAAATCAATTAAGGCAAGCCCTACTTGGTTAAATTTAAAATCTATTAGAATTAGAACCATTGTAATTGAGTACTGGACATTGAACTTGGATATTCAAACATCTACTCTGACTTGGTTCTACCGGGCTGCTACATCGAAGGAGATAATCAGGTATTTTACATTTAATTGTAAATTCCTTTCTGTTTTGGTTTCTTTCAAGATTTGCCAGAAAAATCTTGTTGTATTGGTTATCTGAGGAAAGCCAGGAAAACTCAGAAGTGGGGTTTTTTTTTAATTGTGTAAGCCCACAGACAAAGACACAATTGTAAAGGTTTTTGGTGAACCTGTGAAAACCTATTTTGTTAGTGAACGCTAATATCCCCTGTGTGAGGATATTAAGAGTGGAGTAGCATTTTGTGTGGCTGTTGTTTAACAGTTGGTGAACACATAGGCGAACCACTATAATCCCTAGTGTTATGGTTGAATGATTTACATTTCTAATCTTTAATTATTCTTTTGTGGGATGTATGAATGTGGTGAATGTTGTAATCATTTAATTCAAGCTTTGTGAGAATTTTGTAATAGTTTAGAATTTGCTTTCTGCTATTCCTTTATTTACTTGAATTTAATTTTCCTTTAAAGTTGTTCCAGCAAGGTTGTCCTGCCATTTTTATGGTGTATGGCTGTCCCTAGAACAATACATTTGTGAATACAATTTATTTCAATTCAGTTTGTATTTATTTCCTTATTCCTCTTTGGTTTAAGATTTGATACAAAGATCTTTCTAGAAATAAGGTTGTCATACCATAAACTCTGGTTTTTGGTGAAAGGTTGTCCTTAGAACAACATTTGTATCAACCTCTCAAGATCTAATTTTTTAGGTTGTTTTACTTTCTTGCATTATAGTTTAATTTGGCTATCATATTCTACATAATTCCGCTGTTATAAGTTTTATATGGCATTGTCCTATTCACACCCCCCTCTAGGACATATAGCTAAGCCTTTTCACTCTTCAATGGTCGAATTTAGACTATTTTGAGCTCATTGGAATGGTAACTTGACAAGCTTCCAAATGGGACTAGAATTGGATAATTCTGAGACCGTTCGATATCCCAAAAGCACGTTGGAACACTTGATCGTCATTTTGCAATTTGGATTGTTAGTCTTTCCAAATCGCCCGATCCAACAGAGACACTCATAACTCCATCGTTAGATGTCGGATTGGGTCGATGTTTGGTTATCTGAAAGGTAATTTATTACTCTATCATTCCTAATTCAAATTGTCGTATTCCAAGACCGTTTGGGCATCCGTAAGTGGGTCCTGAATTTTTCCTTCATTTCCTTGTCCAATAGTAACCTTCAAAACTCTCTCTTCAATGTTCTAATTTAGACTATTTTGAGCTCATTGGAATGGTAACTTGACAAGCTTCCAAATGAGACTAGAATTGGGTAATTCTGAGACCGTTCGATATGTATTGCTCTTTCATTTCTAATTCAAATCGTCGTATTCTGAGACCATTTGGGCATCCGTAAGTGGGTCCTGAATTTTCCTTCATCTCCTTGTCCAATAGTAACCTTCATAACTCTCTCTTCAATGGTCGAATTTAGTCTATTTTGAGCTCATTGGAATGGTAACTTGACAAATTTTCAAATGGGACCAGAATTGGATAATTATGAGACTTTTCGATATCCCAAAAGCATGTTTGAGCTCCTCGATCGTCATTTTGCAATTTGGATTGTTAGTCTTTCCAAATCGCCTGATCCAATGAAGACGCTCATAACTCCATCGTTTGATGTCAGATTAGGTCGATGTTTTGTCATCTGAAAGGTAATGTATTGCTCTTCCATTCCTAATTCAAATCGTCGTATACCGAGACCATTTGGGCATCCGTAAGTGGGTCCTAAATTTTCCTTCATCTCCTTGTCCAATAGTAACCTTCATAACTCTCTCTTCAATGGTCGAATTTAGACTATTTTGAGCTCATTGGAATGGTAACTTGACAAATTTTCAAATGGGACTAGAATTGGATAATTCTGAGACCGTTCGATATCCCAAAAGCACGTTGGAACTCTTCGATCGTCATTTTGCAATTTGGATTGTTAGTCTTTCCAAATCGCCCGATCCAACGGAGACTCTCATAACACCAATGTTTGAAGTCGGATTGGGTCGTTGTTTTGTCAGTTGAAAGGTAATTTATTGTTCTTTCATTCCTAATTCAAATCGTCATATTCCGTGACCATTTGGGCATCCGTAAGTGGGTTCTAAGTTTTTCCTTCATCTCCTTGTCCAATAGTAACCTTCATAACTCTCTTCAATGGTCGAATTTAGACTATTTTGAGCTCATTGGAATGGTAACTTGTCAAGCTTCCAAATGGGACTAGAATTGGATAATTCTTAGACCGTTCGATATCCCAAAAGCACATTGGAACTCTTCGATCGACATTTTGCCATTTGGATTGTTAGTCTTTCCAAATCGCCCGATCCAATGGAGACGCTCATAACTCCATCGTTTGATGTCGGATTGGGTCGATGTTTGGTCATCTGAAAGGTAATTTATTGCCCTTTCAATCTTAATTCAAATCGTCGTATTCCGAGACCATTTGGGCATCCGTAAGTGGGTTCTGAATTTTTCCATCATTTCCGTCTCCAATAGTATCCTTCATAACTCTCTCTTCAATGGTCGAATTTAGACTATTTTGAGCTCATTGGAATGGAAACTTGATAAGCTTCCAAATGGGACCATAATTGGATAATTCTGAAACCGTTCGATATCCCAAAAGCACATTGGAACTCTTCGATCGACATTTTGCCATTTGGATTGTTAGTCTTTCCAAATCGCCCGATCCAATGGAGACGCTCATAACTCCATCGTTTGATGTCGGATTGGGTCGATGTTTGGTCATCTGAAAGGTAATTTATTGACCTTTCAATCCTAATTAAAATCGTCATATTCCAAGACCATTTGGGCATCCGTAAGTGGGTCCTGAATTTTATTATCATTTCCTTGTCCAATAGTAACCTTCATAACTCTCTCTTCAATGTTCGAATTTAGACTATTTTGAGCTCATTGGAATGGTAACTTGACAAGCTTCCAAATGGGACTAGAATTGGATAATTCTGAGACCGTTCGATATCCCAAAAGCACGTTGGATCTCTTCGATCGTCATTTTGCAATTTGGATTGTTAGTCTTTCCAAATCGCCCGATCCAACGGAGACGCTCATAACTCCATCGTTTGATGTCGGATTGGGTCGATGTTTTGTCATCTGAAAGGTAATGTATTGCTCTTTCATTCCTTATTCAAATCGTCGTATTCCGTTACCATTTGGGCATCCGTAAGTGGGTCCTGAATTTTCCTTCATCTCCTTGTCCAATAGTAACCTTCATAACTCTCTCTTCAATGGTCGAATTTAGACTATTTTGAGCTCATTGGAATGGTAACTTGACAAATTTTCAAATGGGACCAGAATTGGATAATTATGAGACTGTTCGATATCCCAAAAGCATGTTGGAGCTCCTCGATCGTCATTTTGCAATTTGGATTGTTAGTCTTTCCAAATCCCCGGATCCAATGAAGACGCTCAAAACTCCATCATTTGATGTCGGATTGGGTCGATGTTTTGTCATCTGAAAGGTAATGTATTGCTCTTTCATTCCTAATTCAAATCATCGTATTCCAAGACCATTTGGGCATTCGTAAGTGGGTCCTGAATTTTTCCTTCATTTCCTTGTCCAATAGTAACTTTCATAACTCTTTCTTCAATAGTCGAATTTAGACTATTTTAAGCTCATTGGAATGGTAAGTTGACAAGCTTCCAAATGGGACCAGAATTGGACAATTCTGAGACCGTTCAATATCCCAAAAGCACATTGGAACTCTTCGATCGTCATTTTACAATTTGGATTGTTAGTCTTTCCAAATCGCCCGATCCAATGGAGACGCTCATAACTCCATCATTTGATGTCCGATTGGGTCGATGTTTGGTCATCTGAAAGGTAATTTATTATCCTTTCAATCCTAATTCAAATCGTCGTATTCTGAGACCATTTGGGCATCCGAAACTGGGCCCTGAATTTTTCGTTCATTTCCTTGTCAAATAGTGACCTTCATAACTCTCTCTTCAATGGTCGAATTTATACTATTTTGAGCTCATTGGAATGGTAGCTTGACAAGCTTCCAAATGGGACTAGAATTGGATAATTCTGAGACCGTTCGATATCCCAAAAGCACGATGGAACTCTTCGATCGTCATTTTTCAATTTGGACTGGTAGTCTTTCCAAATCGCCCGATCCAACGGAGACGCTCATAACTCAATCGTTTGATGTCGGATTGGGTCGATGTTTGGTCATCTGAAAGGTAATTTATTGCTCTTTCATTCCTAATTCAAATCGTCGTATTCTGAGACCATTTGGGCATCTGTAAGTGTGTCCAAAATTTTTCCTTCATCTCCTTGTCCAATAGTTACCTTCATAACTCTCTCTTCAATAGTCGAATTTAGACTATTTTGAGCTCATTGGAATGGTAACTTGACAAGCTTCCAAATGGGACCAAAATTGGATAATTCTGAGACCGTTCGATATCCCAAAAGCACGTTGGAACTTTTCGATCGTCATTTTGCAATTTGGTTTGTTAGTCTTTCCAAATCGCCCGATCCAACGGAGACGCTCATAACTCCATCGTTAGATGTCGGATTGGGTCGATGTTTGGTTATCTGAAAGGTAATTTATTGCTCTATCATTCCTAATTCAAATCATCGTATTCCAAGACCGTTTGGGCATCCATAAGTGGGTCCTGAATTTTTCATTCTTCTCCTTGTCCAATAGCAACCTTCATAACTCTCTCTTCATTGGTCGAATTTAGACTATTTTGAGCTCATTGGAATGGTAACTTGAAAAGCTTCCAAATGGGACCGGAATTGGATAATTCTGAGACCGTTCGATATCCCAAAAGCACATTAGAACTCTTCGATCGACATTTTGCCATTTGGATTATTAGTCTTTCCAAATCGCCCGATCCAACGGAGACGCTCATAACTCCATCGTTAGATGTCGGATTGGGTCGATGTTTGGTTATCTGAAAGGTAATTTATTGCTCTATCATTCCTAATTCAAATCGTCGTATTCCAAGACCGTTTGGGCATCCATAAGTGGGTCCTGAATTTTTCCTTCTTCTCCTTGTCCAATAGCAACCTTCATAACTCTCTCTTCAATGGTCGAATTTAGACTATTTTGAGCTCATTGGAATGGAAGCATGATAAGCTTCCAAATGGGACCAGAATTGGATAATTCTGAGACCGTTCGATATTGCAAAAGCACGTTGGAACTCTTCGATCGTCATTTTGCAATTTGGTTTGTTAGTCTTTCCAAATCGCCCGATCCAACGGAGACGCTCATAACTCCATCGTTAGATGTCGGATTGGGTCGATGTTTGGTTATCTGAAAGGCAATTTATTGCTCTATCATTCCTAATTCAAATAGTCGTATTCCAAGACCGTTTGGGCATCCATAAGTGGGTCCTGAATTTTTCCTTCTTCTCCTTGTCCAATAGCAACCTTCATAACTCTCTCTTCAATGGTCGAATTTAGACTATTTTGAGCTCATTGGAATGGTAACTTGAAAAGCTTCCAAATGGGACCGGAATTGGATAATTCTGAGACCGTTCGATATCCCAAAAGCACATTAGAACTCTTCGATCGACATTTTGTCATTTGGATTATTAGTCTTTCCAAATCGCCCGATCCAACAGAGACGCTCATAACTCCATCGTTTGATGTCGGATTGGGTCGGTGTTTGGTCATCTGAAAGGTAATTTATTGCCTTTCAATCCTAATTCAAATCTTCGTATTCCGAGACCATTTAGGCATCCGTAAGTGGGTTCTGAAATTTTTCCATCATTTCCTTGTCCAATAGTAACCTTCATAACTCTCTCTTCAATGGTCAAATTTAGACTATTTTGAGCTCATTCGAATGGAAACTTGATAAGCTTCTAAATGGGACTAGAATTGGATAATTCTGAGACCGTTCGATATCCCAAAAGCACGTTGGAACTCTTCGATCGTCATTTTGCAATTTGGTTTGTTAGTCTTTCCAAATCGCCCGATCCAACGGAGACGCTCATAACTCCATCGTTAGATGTCGGATTGGGTCGATGTTTTGTCATCTGAAAGGTAATGTATTGCTCTTTCATTCCTAATTCAAATCGTCGTATTCCGAGACCATTTGGGCATCCGTAAGTGGGTCTTGAATTTTCCTTCATCTCCTTGTCCAATAGTAACCTTCATAACTCTCTCTTCAATGGTCGAATTTAGACTATTTTGAGCTCATTGGAATGGTAACTTGATAAATTTTCAAATGGGACCAGAATTGGATAATTATGAGACTGTTCGATATCCCAAAAGCACGTTGGAGCTCCTCGATCGTCATTTTGCAATTTGGATTGTTAGTCTTTCCAAATCGCCCGATCCAATGGAGACGCTCATAACTCCATCGTTTGATGTCGGATTGGGTCGATGTTTTGTCATCTGAAAGGTAATGTATTGCTCTTTCATTCCTAATTCAAATCGTCGTATTCCGAGACCATTTGGGCATCTGTAAGTGGGTCCTGTATTTTTCCTTCATTTCCTTGTCAAATAGTGACCTTCATAACTCTCTCTTTGTAAGTGCTATATTTTATATCCCTATTTGTTGTCAAATTTGTGATGCGAAAATCACTGTTTTATATCTTGCATAAGTGAAGCTCTCTCAAAGATCAGCATTCATGAACAAGCTAAGCTCACAAGTATAAAGATCAAATTTGAATGCAAGAACTACTCACAAGTATAAAGATCAAATTTGAAAGCAAGAACTACTTACAAGACATGACTCAAGCTTCAAGACTTCAAGAAGAGTATAAGTCAGTTCATAAAGAGCTCAAGACATGTACAAGGCAGTTCATGAAGAATTCAAGACACTTTCAAGATTGAGCTATATCAAGACTTCAAGACTCGTACTTCAAGGTCGCTAGTTCTAAATATTTCAATGTCCTTACTTCTTGGTTGAGGTTTGACTGACCTTAGGGTGACCTTAGAAGTAGGTCACTTTGAATACATAAATCAAACGTTTATTTTACATAAGTTTGGTCATTTCTTCGACTAGTCCTAGGCCTTCTTCGACTAGTCCTAGAGTTGCTTCGACCAGTCTAAGAAAATCCTCAATCAGTCGTAAGTTTGTTACAAAAATCGGATAAATTCTGTTATTCTTCGACTAGTCCAGGGATCTGTTCGACCGGTCGAAGGAACAGTGTCGACTGGTTCTTCGACCAGTCGTAAATCTTCGACACAAAGTCCAGCGATAAATTCACAAGGTCTTCGACCAGTCGAAGGAGACCTTCGACCAGTCGAAGGTGACCTATGACCAGTCGAAGGAGGTCTTCGACCAGTCGTAGAACGGTCAAAGCTTATCGTGCTCGATTTTTTTCAAATTTGTTATTTCTTTGACTAGTCGAAGGGTTCCTTAGACCAGTCGAAGATGCAATCTGCTCACCTATAAATAGAGCACGAATCTCAGAAGTAATCATCGAATTATTTAATCCATTCAAGCCAATCTTCGTCGAACTTCTGAGAGATATTTCTGTGCTTCATCTAAGCTAAGTGTGCTTATTTAATATTCTCTTTTCTTAGCTTTGTTTAATTGATTTTGTTTCTGCTATTCCAATCTAATTTGATAAGAGGAATCGCTATTCCCTTTCTTTGGAATAAAAATCAATTAAGGCAAGCCCTACTTGGTTAAATTTAAAATCTATTAGAATTAGAACCATTGTAATTGAGTACTGGACATTGAACTTGGATATTCAAACATCTACTCTGACTTGGTTCTACCGGGCTGCTACATCGAAGGAGATAATCAGGTATTTTACATTTAATTGTAAATTCCTTTCTGTTTTGGTTTCTTTCAAGATTTGCCAGAAAAATCTTGTTGTATTGGTTATCTGAGGAAAGCCAGGAAAACTCAGAAGTGGGGTTTTTTTTTAATTGTGTAAGCCCACAGACAAAGACACAATTGTAAAGGTTTTTGGTGAACCTGTGAAAACCTATTTTGTTAGTGAACGCTAATATCCCCTGTGTGAGGATATTAAGAGTGGAGTAGCATTTTGTGTGGCTGTTGTTTAACAGTTGGTGAACACATAGGCGAACCACTATAATCCCTAGTGTTATGGTTGAATGATTTACATTTCTAATCTTTAATTATTCTTTTGTGGGATGTATGAATGTGGTGAATGTTGTAATCATTTAATTCAAGCTTTGTGAGAATTTTGTAATAGTTTAGAATTTGCTTTCTGCTATTCCTTTATTTACTTGAATTTAATTTTCCTTTAAAGTTGTTCCAGCAAGGTTGTCCTGCCATTTTTATGGTGTATGGCTGTCCCTAGAACAATACATTTGTGAATACAATTTATTTCAATTCAGTTTGTATTTATTTCCTTATTCCTCTTTGGTTTAAGATTTGATACAAAGATCTTTCTAGAAATAAGGTTGTCATACCATAAACTCTGGTTTTTGGTGAAAGGTTGTCCTTAGAACAACATTTGTATCAACCTCTCAAGATCTAATTTTTTAGGTTGTTTTACTTTCTTGCATTATAGTTTAATTTGGCTATCATATTCTACATAATTCCGCTGTTATAAGTTTTATATGGCATTGTCCTATTCACCCCCCCTCTAGGACATATAGCTAAGCCTTTTCACTCTTCAATGGTCGAATTTAGACTATTTTGAGCTCATTGGAATGGTAACTTGACAAGCTTCCAAATGGGACTAGAATTGGATAATTCTGAGACCGTTCGATATCCCAAAAGCACGTTGGAACACTTCGATCGTCATTTTGCAATTTGGATTGTTAGTCTTTCCAAATCGCCCGATCCAACAGAGACACTCATAACTCCATCGTTAGATGTCGGATTGGGTCGATGTTTGGTCATCTGAAAGGTAATTTATTGCTCTTTCATTCCTAATTCAAATAGTCGTATTCCGAGACCATTTGGGCATCCGTAAGTGGGTCCTGAATTTTTCCATCATCTCCTTGTCCAATAGTAACCTTCATAACTCTCTCTTCAATGGTCGAATTTAGACTATTTTGAGCTCATTGGAATGGTAACTTGACAAGCTTCCAAATGGGACTAGAATTGGGTAATTCTGAGACCGTTCGATATGTATTGCTCTTTCATTTCTAATTCAAATCGTCGTATTCTGAGACCATTTGGGCATCCGTAAGTGGGTCCTGAATTTTCCTTCATCTCCTTGTCCAATAGTAACCTTTATAACTCTCTCTTCAATGGTCGAATTTAGTCTATTTTGAGCTCATTGGAATGGTAACTTGACAAATTTTCAAATGGGACCAGAATTGGATAATTATGAGACTTTTCGATATCCCAAAAGCATGTTTGAGCTCCTCGATCGTCATTTTGCAATTTGGATTGTTAGTCTTTCCAAATCGCCTGATCCAATGAAGACGCTCATAACTCCATCGTTTGATGTCAGATTAGGTCGATGTTTTGTCATCTGAAAGGTAATGTATTGCTCTTCCATTCCTAATTCAAATCGTCGTATACCGAGACCATTTGGGCATCCGTAAGTGGGTCCTAAATTTTCCTTCATCTCCTTGTCCAATAGTAACCTTCATAACTCTCTCTTCAATGGTCGAATTTAGACTATTTTGAGCTCATTGGAATGGTAACTTGACAAATTTTCAAATGGGACTAGAATTGGATAATTCTGAGACCGTTCGATATCCCAAAAGCACGTTGGAACTCTTCGATCGTCATTTTGCAATTTGGATTGTTAGTCTTTCCAAATCGCCCGATCCAACGGAGACTCTCATAACACCAATGTTTGAAGTCGGATTGGGTCGTTGTTTTGTCAGTTGAAAGGTAATTTATTGTTCTTTCATTCCTAATTCAAATCGTCATATTCCGTGACCATTTGGGCATCCGTAAGTGGGTTCTAAGTTTTTCCTTCATCTCCTTGTCCAATAGTAACCTTCATAACTCTCTTCAATGGTCGAATTTAGACTATTTTGAGCTCATTGGAATGGTAACTTGTCAAGCTTCCAAATGGGACTAGAATTGGATAATTCTTAGACCGTTCGATATCCCAAAAGCACATTGGAACTCTTCGATCGACATTTTGCCATTTGGATTGTTAGTCTTTCCAAATCGCCCGATCCAATGGAGACGCTCATAACTCCATCGTTTGATGTCGGATTGGGTCGATGTTTGGTCATCTGAAAGGTAATTTATTGCCCTTTCAATCTTAATTCAAATCGTCGTATTCCGAGACCATTTGGGCATCCGTAAGTGGGTTCTGAATTTTTCCATCATTTCCGTCTCCAATAGTATCCTTCATAACTCTCTCTTCAATGGTCGAATTTAGACTATTTTGAGCTCATTGGAATGGAAACTTGATAAGCTTCCAAATGGGACCATAATTGGATAATTCTGAAACCGTTCGATATCCCAAAAGCACATTGGAACTCTTCGATCGACATTTTGCCATTTGGATTGTTAGTCTTTCCAAATCGCCCGATCCAATGGAGACGCTCATAACTCCATCGTTTGATGTCGGATTGGGTCGATGTTTGGTCATCTGAAAGGTAATTTATTGACCTTTCAATCCTAATTAAAATCGTCATATTCCAAGACCATTTGGGCATCCGTAAGTGGGTCCTGAATTTTATTATCATTTCCTTGTCCAATAGTAACCTTCATAACTCTCTCTTCAATGTTCGAATTTAGACTATTTTGAGCTCATTGGAATGGTAACTTGACAAGCTTCCAAATGGGACTAGAATTGGATAATTCTGAGACCGTTCGATATCCCAAAAGCACGTTGGAACTCTTCGATCGTCATTTTGCAATTTGGATTGTTAGTCTTTCCAAATCGCCCGATCCAACGGAGACGCTCATAACTCCATCGTTTGATGTCGGATTGGGTCGATGTTTTGTCATCTGAAAGGTAATGTATTGCTCTTTCATTCCTTATTCAAATCGTCGTATTCCGATACCATTTGGGCATCCGTAAGTGGGTCCTGAATTTTCCTTCATCTCCTTGTCCAATAGTAACCTTCATAACTCTCTCTTCAATGGTCGAATTTAGACTATTTTGAGCTCATTGGAATGGTAACTTGACAAATTTTCAAATGGGACCAGAATTGGATAATTATGAGACTGTTCGATATCCCAAAAGCATGTTGGAGCTCCTCGATCGTCATTTTGCAATTTGGATTGTTAGTCTTTCCAAATCCCCGGATCCAATGAAGACGCTCAAAACTCCATCATTTGATGTCGGATTGGGTCGATGTTTTGTCATCTGAAAGGTAATGTATTGCTCTTTCATTCCTAATTCAAATCGTCGTATTCCAAGACCATTTGGGCATTCGTAAGTGGGTCCTGAATTTTTCCTTCATTTCCTTGTCCAATAGTAACTTTCATAACTCTTTCTTCAGTAGTCGAATTTAGACTATTTTAAGCTCATTGGAATGGTAAGTTGACAAGCTTCCAAATGGGACCAGAATTGGACAATTCTGAGACCGTTCAATATCCCAAAAGCACATTGGAACTCTTCGATCGTCATTTTACAATTTGGATTGTTAGTCTTTCCAAATCGCCCGATCCAATGGAGACGCTCATAACTCCATCATTTGATGTCCGATTGGGTCGATGTTTGGTCATCTGAAAGGTAATTTATTATCCTTTCAATCCTAATTCAAATCGTCGTATTCTGAGACCATTTGGGCATCCGAAACTGGGCCCTGAATTTTTCGTTCATTTCCTTGTCAAATAGTGACCTTCATAACTCTCTCTTCAATGGTCGAATTTATACTATTTTGAGCTCATTGGAATGGTAGCTTGACAAGCTTCCAAATGGGACTAGAATTGGATAATTCTGAGACCGTTCGATATCCCAAAAGCACGATGGAACTCTTCGATCGTCATTTTTCAATTTGGACTGGTAGTCTTTCCAAATCGCCCGATCCAACGGAGACGCTCATAACTCAATCGTTTGATGTCGGATTGGGTCGATGTTTGGTCATCTGAAAGGTAATTTATTGCTCTTTCATTCCTAATTCAAATCGTCGTATTCTGAGACCATTTGGGCATCTGTAAGTGTGTCCAAAATTTTTCCTTCATCTCCTTGTCCAATAGTTACCTTCATAACTCTCTCTTCAATAGTCGAATTTAGACTATTTTGAGCTCATTGGAATGGTAACTTGACAAGCTTCCAAATGGGACCAAAATTGGATAATTCTGAGACCGTTCGATATCCCAAAAGCACGTTGGAACTTTTCGATCGTCATTTTGCAATTTGGTTTGTTAGTCTTTCCAAATCGCCCGATCCAACGGAGACGCTCATAACTCCATCGTTAGATGTCGGATTGGGTCGATGTTTGGTTATCTGAAAGGTAATTTATTGCTCTATCATTCCTAATTCAAATCATCGTATTCCAAGACCGTTTGGGCATCCATAAGTGGGTCCTGAATTTTTCATTCTTCTCCTTGTCCAATAGCAACCTTCATAACTCTCTCTTCATTGGTCGAATTTAGACTATTTTGAGCTCATTGGAATGGTAACTTGAAAAGCTTCCAAATGGGACCGGAATTGGATAATTCTGAGACCGTTCGATATCCCAAAAGCACATTAGAACTCTTCGATCGACATTTTGCCATTTGGATTATTAGTCTTTCCAAATCGCCCGATCTAACAGAGACGCTCATAACTCCATCGTTTGATATCGGATTGGGTCGGTGTTTGGTCATCTGAAAGGGAATTTATTGCCTTTCAATCCTAATTCAAATCTTCGTATTCCGAGACCATTTAGGCATCCGTAAGTGGGTTCTGAAATTTTTCCATCATTTCCTTGTCCAATAGTAACCTTCATAACTCTCTCTTCAATGGTCAAATTTAGACTATTTTGAGCTCATTCGAATGGAAACTTGATAAGCTTCCAAATGGGACTAGAATTGGATAATTCTGAGACCGTTCGATATCCCAAAAGCACGTTGGAACTCTTCGATCGTCATTTTGCAATTTGGTTTGTTAGTCTTTCCAAATCGCCCGATCCAACGGAGACGCTCATAACTCCATCGTTAGATGTCGGATTGGGTCGATGTTTTGTCATCTGAAAGGTAATGTATTGCTCTTTCATTCCTAATTCAAATCGTCGTATTCCGAGACCATTTGGGCATCCGTAAGTGGGTCCTGAATTTTCCTTCATCTCCTTGTCCAATAGTAACCTTCATAACTCTCTCTTCAATGGTCGAATTTAGACTATTTTGAGCTCATTGGAATGGTAACTTGATAAATTTTCAAATGGGACCAGAATTGGATAATTATGAGACCGTTCGATATCCCAAAAGCACGTTGGAGCTCCTCGATCGTCATTTTGCAATTTGGATTGTTAGTCTTTCCAAATCGCCCGATCCAATGGAGACGCTCATAACTCCATCGTTTGATGTCGGATTGGGTCGATGTTTTGTCATCTGAAAGGTAATGTATTGCTCTTTCATTCCTAATTCAAATCATCGTATTCCGAGACCATTTGGGCATCTGTAAGTGGGTCCTGTATTTTTCCTTCATTTCCTTGTCAAATAGTGACCTTCATAACTCTCTCTTTGTAAGTGTTATATTTTATATCCCTATTTGTTGTCAAATTTGTGATGCGAAAATCACTGTTTTATATCTTGCATAAGTGAAGCTCTCTCAAAGATCAGCATTCATGAACAAGCTAAGCTCACAAGTATAAAGATCAAATTTGAATGCAAGAACTACTCACAAGTATAAAGATCAAATTTGAAAGCAAGAACTACTCACAAGACATGACTCAAGCTTCAAGACTTCAAGAAGAGTATAAGTCAGTTCATAAAGAACTCAAGACATGTACAAGGCAGTTCATGAAGAATTCAAGACACTTTCAAGATTGAGCTATATCAAGACTTCAAGACTCGTACTTCAAGGTCGCTAGTTCTAAATATTTCAATGTCCTTACTTCTTGGTTGAGGTTTGACTGACCTTAGGGTGACCTTAGAAGTAGGTCACTTTGAATACATAAATCAAACGTTTATTTTACATAAGTTTGGTCATTTCTTCGACTAGTCCTAGAGTTGCTTCGACCAGTCTAAGAAAATCCTCAATCAGTCGTAAGTTTGTTACAAAAATCGGATAAATTCTGTTATTCTTCGACTAGTCCAGGGATCTGTTCGACCGGTCGAAGGAACAGTGTCGACTGGTTCTTCGACCAGTCGTAAATCTTCGACACAAAGTCCAGCGATAAATTCACAAGGTCTTCGACCAGTCGAAGGAGACCTTCGACCAGTCGAAGGTGACCTATGACCAGTCGAAGGAGGTCTTCGACCAGTCGTAGAACGGTCAAAGCTTATCGTGCTCGATTTTTTTCAAATTTGTTATTTCTTTGACTAGTCGAAGGGTTCCTTAGACCAGTCGAAGATGCAATCTGCTCACCTATAAATAGAGCACGAATCTCAGAAGTAATCATCGAATTATTTAATCCATTCAAGCCAATCTTCGTCGAACTTCTGAGAGATATTTCTGTGCTTCATCTAAGCTAAGTGTGCTTATTTAATATTCTCTTTTCTTAGCTTTGTTTAATTGATTTTGTTTCTGCTATTCCAATCTAATTTGATAAGAGGAATCGCTATTCCCTTTCTTTGGAATAAAAATCAATTAAGGCAAGCCCTACTTGGTTAAATTTAAAATCTATTAGAATTAGAACCATTGTAATTGAGTACTGGACATTGAACTTGGATATTCAAACATCTACTCTGACTTGGTTCTACCGGGCTGCTACATCGAAGGAGATAATCAGGTATTTTACATTTAATTGTAAATTCCTTTCTGTTTTGGTTTCTTTCAAGATTTGCCAGAAAAATCTTGTTGTATTGGTTATCTGAGGAAAGCCAGGAAAACTCAGAAGTGGGGTTTTTTTTTAATTGTGTAAGCCCACAGACAAAGACACAATTGTAAAGGTTTTTGGTGAACCTGTGAAAACCTATTTTGTTAGTGAACGCTAATATCCCCTGTGTGAGGATATTAAGAGTGGAGTAGCATTTTGTGTGGCTGTTGTTTAACAGTTGGTGAACACATAGGCGAACCACTATAATCCCTAGTGTTATGGTTGAATGATTTACATTTCTAATCTTTAATTATTCTTTTGTGGGATGTATGAATGTGGTGAATGTTGTAATCATTTAATTCAAGCTTTGTGAGAATTTTGTAATAGTTTAGAATTTGCTTTCTGCTATTCCTTTATTTACTTGAATTTAATTTTCCTTTAAAGTTGTTCCAGCAAGGTTGTCCTGCCATTTTTATGGTGTATGGCTGTCCCTAGAACAATACATTTGTGAATACAATTTATTTCAATTCAGTTTGTATTTATTTCCTTATTCCTCTTTGGTTTAAGATTTGATACAAAGATCTTTCTAGAAATAAGGTTGTCATACCATAAACTCTGGTTTTTGGTGAAAGGTTGTCCTTAGAACAACATTTGTATCAACCTCTCAAGATCTAATTTTTTAGGTTGTTTTACTTTCTTGCATTATAGTTTAATTTGGCTATCATATTCTACATAATTCCGCTGTTATAAGTTTTATATGGCATTGTCCTATTCACCCCCCCTCTAGGACATATAGCTAAGCCTTTTCACTCTTCAATGGTCGAATTTAGACTATTTTGAGCTCATTGGAATGGTAACTTGACAAGCTTCCAAATGGGACTAGAATTGGATAATTCTGAGACCGTTCGATATCCCAAAAGCACGTTGGAACACTTCGATCGTCATTTTGCAATTTGGATTGTTAGTCTTTCCAAATCGCCCGATCCAACAGAGACACTCATAACTCCATCGTTAGATGTCGGATTGGGTCGATGTTTGGTTATCTGAAAGGTAATTTATTACTCTATCATTCCTAATTCAAATTGTCGTATTCCAAGACCGTTTGGGCATCCGTAAGTGGGTCCTGAATTTTTCCTTCATTTCCTTGTCCAATAGTAACCTTCAAAACTCTCTCTTCAATGTTCTAATTTAGACTATTTTGAGCTCATTGGAATGGTAACTTGACAAGCTTCCAAATGGGACTAGAATTGGGTAATTCTGAGACCGTTCGATATGTATTGCTCTTTCATTTCTAATTCAAATCGTCGTATTCTGAGACCATTTGGGCATCCGTAAGTGGGTCCTGAATTTTCCTTCATCTCCTTGTCCAATAGTAACCTTCATAACTCTCTCTTCAATGGTCGAATTTAGTCTATTTTGAGCTCATTGGAATGGTAACTTGACAAATTTTCAAATGGGACCAGAATTGGATAATTATGAGACTTTTCGATATCCCAAAAGCATGTTTGAGCTCCTCGATCGTCATTTTGCAATTTGGATTGTTAGTCTTTCCAAATCGCCTGATCCAATGAAGACGCTCATAACTCCATCGTTTGATGTCAGATTGGGTCGATGTTTTGTCATCTGAAAGGTAATGTATTGCTCTTCCATTCCTAATTCAAATCGTCGTATACCGAGACCATTTGGGCATCCGTAAGTGGGTCCTAAATTTTCCTTCATCTCCTTGTCCAATAGTAACCTTCATAACTCTCTCTTCAATGGTCGAATTTAGACTATTTTGAGCTCATTGGAATGGTAACTTGACAAATTTTCAAATGGGACTAGAATTGGATAATTCTGAGACCGTTCGATATCCCAAAAGCACGTTGGAACTCTTCGATCGTCATTTTGCAATTTGGATTGTTAGTCTTTCCAAATCGCCCGATCCAACGGAGACTCTCATAACACCAATGTTTGAAGTCGGATTGGGTCGTTGTTTTGTCAGTTGAAAGGTAATTTATTGTTCTTTCATTCCTAATTCAAATCGTCATATTCCGTGACCATTTGGGCATCCGTAAGTGGGTTCTAAGTTTTTCCTTCATCTCCTTGTCCAATAGTAACCTTCATAACTCTCTTCAATGGTCGAATTTAGACTATTTTGAGCTCATTGGAATGGTAACTTGTCAAGCTTCCAAATGGGACTAGAATTGGATAATTCTTAGACCGTTCGATATCCCAAAAGCACATTGGAACTCTTCGATCGACATTTTGCCATTTGGATTGTTAGTCTTTCCAAATCGCCCGATCCAATGGAGACGCTCATAACTCCATCGTTTGATGTCGGATTGGGTCGATGTTTGGTCATCTGAAAGGTAATTTATTGCCCTTTCAATCTTAATTCAAATCGTCGTATTCCGAGACCATTTGGGCATCCGTAAGTGGGTTCTGAATTTTTCCATCATTTCCGTCTCCAATAGTATCCTTCATAACTCTCTCTTCAATGGTCGAATTTAGACTATTTTGAGCTCATTGGAATGGAAACTTGATAAGCTTCCAAATGGGACCATAATTGGATAATTCTGAAACCGTTCGATATCCCAAAAGCACATTGGAACTCTTCGATCGACATTTTGCCATTTGGATTGTTAGTCTTTCCAAATCGCCCGATCCAATGGAGACGCTCATAACTCCATCGTTTGATGTCGGATTGGGTCGATGTTTGGTCATCTGAAAGGTAATTTATTGACCTTTCAATCCTAGTTAAAATCGTCATATTCCAAGACCATTTGGGCATCCGTAAGTGGGTCCTGAATTTTATTATCATTTCCTTGTCCAATAGTAACCTTCATAACTCTCTCTTCAATGTTCGAATTTAGACTATTTTGAGCTCATTGGAATGGTAACTTGACAAGCTTCCAAATGGGACTAGAATTGGATAATTCTGAGACCGTTCGATATCCCAAAAGCACGTTGGATCTCTTCGATCGTCATTTTGCAATTTGGATTGTTAGTCTTTCCAAATCGCCCGATCCAACGGAGACGCTCATAACTCCATCGTTTGATGTCGGATTGGGTCGATGTTTTGTCATCTGAAAGGTAATGTATTGCTCTTTCATTCCTTATTCAAATCGTCGTATTCCGATACCATTTGGGCATCCGTAAGTGGGTCCTGAATTTTCCTTCATCTCCTTGTCCAATAGTAACCTTCATAACTCTCTCTTCAATGGTCGAATTTAGACTATTTTGAGCTCATTGGAATGGTAACTTGACAAATTTTCAAATGGGACCAGAATTGGATAATTATGAGACTGTTCGATATCCCAAAAGCATGTTGGAGCTCCTCGATCGTCATTTTGCAATTTGGATTGTTAGTCTTTCCAAATCCCCGGATCCAATGAAGACGCTCAAAACTCCATCATTTGATGTCGGATTGGGTCGATGTTTTGTCATCTGAAAGGTAATGTATTGCTCTTTCATTCCTAATTCAAATCGTCGTATTCCAAGACCATTTGGGCATTCGTAAGTGGGTCCTGAATTTTTCCTTCATTTCCTTGTCCAATAGTAACTTTCATAACTCTTTCTTCAGTAGTCGAATTTAGACTATTTTAAGCTCATTGGAATGGTAAGTTGACAAGCTTCCAAATGGGACCAGAATTGGACAATTCTGAGACCGTTCAATATCCCAAAAGCACATTGGAACTCTTCGATCGTCATTTTACAATTTGGATTGTTAGTCTTTCCAAATCGCCCGATCCAATGGAGACGCTCATAACTCCATCATTTGATGTCCGATTGGGTCGATGTTTGGTCATCTGAAAGGTAATTTATTATCCTTTCAATCCTAATTCAAATCGTCGTATTCTGAGACCATTTGGGCATCCGAAACTGGGCCCTGAATTTTTCGTTCATTTCCTTGTCAAATAGTGACCTTCATAACTCTCTCTTCAATGGTCGAATTTATACTATTTTGAGCTCATTGGAATGGTAGCTTGACAAGCTTCCAAATGGGACTAGAATTGGATAATTCTGAGACCGTTCGATATCCCAAAAGCACGATGGAACTCTTCGATCGTCATTTTTCAATTTGGACTGGTAGTCTTTCCAAATCGCCCGATCCAACGGAGACGCTCATAACTCAATCGTTTGATGTCGGATTGGGTCGATGTTTGGTCATCTGAAAGGTAATTTATTGCTCTTTCATTCCTAATTCAAATCGTCGTATTCTAAGACCATTTGGGCATCTGTAAGTGTGTCCAAAATTTTTCCTTCATCTCCTTGTCCAATAGTTACCTTCATAACTCTCTCTTCAATAGTCGAATTTAGACTATTTTGAGCTCATTGGAATGGTAACTTGACAAGCTTCCAAATGGGACCAAAATTGGATAATTCTGAGACCGTTCGATATCCCAAAAGCACGTTGGAACTTTTCGATCGTCATTTTGCAATTTGGTTTGTTAGTCTTTCCAAATCGCCCGATCCAACGGAGACGCTCATAACTCCATCGTTAGATGTCGGATTGGGTCGATGTTTGGTTATCTGAAAGGTAATTTATTGCTCTATCATTCCTAATTCAAATCATCGTATTCCAAGACCGTTTGGGCATCCATAAGTGGGTCCTGAATTTTTCCTTCTTCTCCTTGTCCAATAGCAACCTTCATAACTCTCTCTTCATTGGTCGAATTTAGACTATTTTGAGCTCATTGGAATGGTAACTTGAAAAGCTTCCAAATGGGACCGGAATTGGATAATTCTGAGACCGTTCGATATCCCAAAAGCACATTAGAACTCTTCGATCGACATTTTGCCATTTGGATTATTAGTCTTTCCAAATCGCCCGATCTAACAGAGACGCTCATAACTCCATCGTTTGATATCGGATTGGGTCGGTGTTTGGTCATCTGAAAGGGAATTTATTGCCTTTCAATCCTAATTCAAATCTTCGTATTCCGAGACCATTTAGGCATCCGTAAGTGGGTTCTGAAATTTTTCCATCATTTCCTTGTCCAATAGTAACCTTCATAACTCTCTCTTCAATGGTCAAATTTAGACTATTTTGAGCTCATTCGAATGGAAACTTGATAAGCTTCCAAATGGGACTAGAATTGGATAATTCTGAGACCGTTCGATATCCCAAAAGCACGTTGGAACTCTTCGATCGTCATTTTGCAATTTGGTTTGTTAGTCTTTCCAAATCGCCCGATCCAACGGAGACGCTCATAACTCCATCGTTAGATGTCGGATTGGGTCGATGTTTTGTCATCTGAAAGGTAATGTATTGCTCTTTCATTCCTAATTCAAATCGTCGTATTCCGAGACCATTTGGGCATCCGTAAGTGGGTCCTGAATTTTCCTTCATCTCCTTGTCCAATAGTAACCTTCATAACTCTCTCTTCAATGGTCGAATTTAGACTATTTTGAGCTCATTGGAATGGTAACTTGATAAATTTTCAAATGGGACCAGAATTGGATAATTATGAGACCGTTCGATATCCCAAAAGCACGTTGGAGCTCCTCGATCGTCATTTTGCAATTTGGATTGTTAGTCTTTCCAAATCGCCCGATCCAATGGAGACGCTCATAACTCCATCGTTTGATGTCGGATTGGGTCGATGTTTTGTCATCTGAAAGGTAATGTATTGCTCTTTCATTCCTAATTCAAATCATCGTATTCCGAGACCATTTGGGCATCTGTAAGTGGGTCCTGTATTTTTCCTTCATTTCCTTGTCAAATAGTGACCTTCATAACTCTCTCTTTGTAAGTGTTATATTTTATATCCCTATTTGTTGTCAAATTTGTGATGCGAAAATCACTGTTTATATCTTGCATAAGTGAAGCTCTCTCAAAGATCAGCATTCATGAACAAGCTAAGCTCACAAGTATAAAGATCAAATTTGAATGCAAGAACTACTCACAAGTATAAAGATCAAATTTGAAAGCAAGAACTACTCACAAGACATGACTCAAGCTTCAAGACTTCAAGAAGAGTATAAGTCAGTTCATAAAGAACTCAAGACATGTACAAGGCAGTTCATGAAGAATTCAAGACACTTTCAAGATTGAGCTATATCAAGACTTCAAGACTCGTACTTCAAGGTCGCTAGTTCTAAATATTTCAATGTCCTTACTTCTTGGTTGAGGTTTGACTGACCTTAGGGTGACCTTAGAAGTAGGTCACTTTGAATACATAAATCAAACGTTTATTTTACATAAGTTTGGTCATTTCTTCGACTAGTCCTAGGCCTTCTTCGACTAGTCCTAGAGTTGCTTCGACCAGTCTAAGAAAATCCTCAATCAGTCGTAAGTTTGTTACAAAAATTGGATAAATTCTGTTATTCTTCGACTAGTCCAGGGATCTGTTCGACCGGTCGAAGGAACAGTGTCGACTGGTTCTTCGACCAGTCGTAAATCTTCGACACAAAGTCCAGCGATAAATTCACAAGGTCTTCGACCAGTCGAAGGAGACCTTCGACCAGTCGAAGGTGACCTACGACCAGTCGAAGGAGGTCTTCGACCAGTCGTAGAACGGTCAAAGCTTATCGCGCTCGATTTTTTTCAAATTTGTTATTTCTTTGACTAGTCGAAGGGTTCCTTAGACCAGTCGAAGATGCAATCTGCTCACCTATAAATAGAGCACGAATCTCAGAAGTAATCATCGAATTATTTAATCCATTCAAGCCAATCTTCGTCGAACTTCTGAGAGATATTTCTGTGCTTCATCTAAGCTAAGTGTGCTTATTTAATATTCTCTTTTCTTAGCTTTGTTTAATTGATTTTGTTTCTGCTATTCCAATCTAATTTGATAAGAGGAATCGCTATTCCCTTTCTTTGGAATAAAAATCAATTAAGGCAAGCCCTACTTGGTTAAATTTAAAATCTATTAGAATTAGAACCATTGTAATTGAGTACTGGACATTGAACTTGGATATTCAAACATCTACTCTGACTTGGTTCTACCGGGCTGCTACATCGAAGGAGATAATCAGGTATTTTACATTTAATTGTAAATTCCTTTCTGTTTTGGTTTCTTTCAAGATTTGCCAGAAAAATCTTGTTGTATTGGTTATCTGAGGAAAGCCAGGAAAACTCAGAAGTGGGGTTTTTTTTTAATTGTGTAAGCCCACAGACAAAGACACAATTGTAAAGGTTTTTGGTGAACCTGTGAAAACCTATTTTGTTAGTGAACGCTAATATCCCCTGTGTGAGGATATTAAGAGTGGAGTAGCATTTTGTGTGGCTGTTGTTTAACAGTTGGTGAACACATAGGCGAACCACTATAATCCCTAGTGTTATGGTTGAATGATTTACATTTCTAATCTTTAATTATTCTTTTGTGAGATGTATGAATGTGGTGAATGTTGTAATCATTTAATTCAAGCTTTGCGAGAATTTTGTAATAGTTTAGAATTTGCTTTCTGCTATTCCTTTATTTACTTGAATTTAATTTTCCTTTAAAGTTGTTCCAGCAAGGTTGTCCTGCCATTTTTATGGTGTATGGCTGTCCCTAGAACAATACATTTGTGAATACAATTTATTTCAATTCAGTTTGTATTTATTTCCTTATTCCTCTTTGGTTTAAGATTTATTTCCTTATTTTTGGTGAAAGGTTGTCCTTAGAACAACATTTGTATCAACCTCTCAAGATCTAATTTTTTAGGTTGTTTTACTTTCTTGCATTATAGTTTAATTTGGCTATCATATTCTACATAATTCCGCTGTTATAAGTTTTATATGGCATTGTCCTATTCACCCCCCCTCTAGGACATATAGCTAAGCCTTTTCACTCTTCAATGGTCGAATTTAGACTATTTTGAGCTCATTGGAATGGTAACTTGACAAGCTTCCAAATGGGACTAGAATTGGATAATTCTGAGACCGTTCGATATCCCAAAAGCACGTTGGAACACTTCGATCGTCATTTTGCAATTTGGATTGTTAGTCTTTCCAAATCGCCCGATCCAACAGAGACACTCATAACTCCATCGTTAGATGTCGGATTGGGTCGATGTTTGGTTATCTGAAAGGTAATTTATTGCTCTATCATTCCTAATTCAAATTGTCGTATTCCAAGACCGTTTGGGCATCCGTAAGTGGGTCCTGAATTTTTCCTTCATTTCCTTGTCCAATAGTAACCTTCAAAACTCTCTCTTCAATGTTCTAATTTAGACTATTTTGAGCTCATTGGAATGGTAACTTGACAAATTTTCAAATGGGACCAGAATTGGATAATTATGAGACCGTTCGATATCCCAAAAGCATGTTGGAGCTCCTCGATCGTCATTTTGCAATTTGGATTGTTAGTCTTTCCAAATCGCCTGATCCAATGAAGACGCTCATAACTCCATCGTTTGATGTCGGATTGGGTCGATGTTTTGTCATCTGAAAGGTAATTTATTGCCCTTTCATTCCTAATTCAAATAGTCGTATTCCGAGTCCATTTGGGCATCCGTAAGTGGGTCCTGAATTTTTCCCTTATCTCCTTGTCCAATAGTAACCTTTATAACTCTCTCTTCAATGGTCGAATTTAGTCTATTTTGAGCTCATTGGAATGGTAACTTGACAAATTTTCAAATGGGACCAGAATTGGATAATTATGAGACTTTTCGATATCCTAAAAGCATGTTTGAGCTCCTCGATCGTCATTTTACAATTTGGATTGTTAGTCTTTCCAAATCGCCTGATCCAATGAAGACGCTCATAACTCCATCGTTTGATGTCGGATTGGGTCGATGTTTTGTCATCTGAAAGGTAATGTATTGCTCTTCCATTCCTAATTCAAATCGTCGTATACCGAGACCATTTGGGCATCCGTAAGTGGATCCTGAATTTTCCTTCATCTCCTTGTCCAATAGTAACCTTCATAACTCTCTCTTCAATGGTCAAATTTAGACTATTTTGAGCTCATTGGAATGGTAACTTGACAAATTTTCAAATGGGACTAGAATTGGATAATTCTGAGACCATTCGATATCCCAAAAGCACGTTGGAACACTTCGATCGTCATTTTGCAATTTGGATTGTTAGTCTTTCCAAATCGCCCGATCCAACAGAGACACTCATAACTCCATCGTTAGATGTCGGATTGGGTCGATGTTTGGTTATCTGAAAGGTAATTTATTGCTCTATCATTCCTAATTCAAATTGTCGTATTCCAAGACCGTTGGGCATCCGTAAGTGGGTCCTGAATTTTTCCTTCATTTCCTTGTCCAATAGTAACCTTCAAAACTCTCTCTTCAATGTTCTAATTTAGACTATTTTGAGCTCATTGGAATGGTAACTTGACAAGCTTCCAAATGGGACTAGAATTGGGTAATTCTGAGACCGTTTGATATGTATTGCTCTTTCATTTCTAATTCAAATCGTCGTATTCTGAGACCATTTGGGCATCCGTAAGTGGGTCCTGAATTTTCCTTCATCTCCTTGTCCAATAGTAACCTTCATAACTCTCTCTTCAATGGTCGAATTTAGTCTATTTTGAGCTCATTGGAATGGTAACTTGACAAATTTTCAAATGGGACCAGAATTGGATAATTATGAGACCGTTCGATATCCCAAAAGCATGTTGGAGCTCCTCGATCGTCATTTTGCAATTTGGATTGTTAGTCTTTCCAAATCGCCGGATCCAATGAAGACGCTCATAACTCCATCGTTTGATGTCGGATTGGGTCGATGTTTTGTCATCTGAAAGGTAATTTATTGCCCTTTCATTCCTAATTCAAATAGTCGTATTCCGAGTCCATTTGGGCATCCGTAAGTGGGTCCTGAATTTTTCCTTATCTCCTTGTCCAATAGTAACCTTTATAACTCTCTCTTCAATGGTCGAATTTAGTCTATTTTGAGCTCATTGGAATGGTAACTTGACAAATTTTCAAATGGGACCAGAATTGGATAATTCTGAGACTTTCGATATCCTAAAAGCATGTTTGAGCTCCTCGATCGTCATTTTACAATTTGGATTGTTAGTCTTTCCAAATCGCCTGATCCAATGAAGACGCTCATAACTCCATCGTTTGATGTCGGATTGGGTCGATGTTTTGTCATCTGAAAGGTAATGTATTGCTCTTCCATTCCTAAATCAAATCGTCGTATACCGAGACCATTTGGGCATCCGTAAGTGGATCCTGAATTTTCCTTCATCTCCTTGTCCAATAGTAACCTTCATAACTCTCTCTTCAATGGTCGAATTTAGACTATTTTGAGCTCATTGGAATGGTAACTTGACAAATTTTCAAATGGGACTAGAATTGGATAATTCTGAGACCGTTCGATATCCCAAAAGCACGTTGGAACTCTTCGATCGTCATTTTGCAATTTGGATTGTTAGTCTTTCCAAATCGCCCGATCCAACGGAGACTCTCATAACACCAATGTTTGAAGTCGGATTGGGTCGTTGTTTTGTCAGTTGAAAGGTAATTTATTGTTCTTTCATTCCTAATTCAAATCGTCATATTCCGTGACCATTTGGGCATCCGTAAGTGGGTTCTGAGTTTTTCCTTCATCTCCTTGTCCATAGTAACCTTCATAACTCTCTTCAATGGTCGAATTTAGACTATTTTGAGCTCATTGGAATGGTAACTTGTCAAGCTTCCAAATGGGACTAGAATTGGATAATTCTAGACCGTTCGATATCCCAAAAGCACATTGGAACTCTTCGATCGACATTTTTCCATTTGGATTGTTAGTCTTTCCAAATCGCCCGATCCAATGGAGACGCTCATAACTCCAACGTTTGATGTCGGATTGGGTCGATGTTTGGTCATCTGAAAGGTAATTATTGCCCTTTCAATCTTAATTCAAATCGTCGTATTCCGAGACCATTTGGGCATCCGTAAGTGGGTTCTGAATTTTTCCATCATTTCCGTTCCAATAGTACCTTCATAACTCTCTCTTCAATGGTCGAATTTAGACTATTTTGAGCTCATTGGAATGAAAACTTGATAAGCTTCCAAATGGGACCAGAATTGGATAATTCTGAGACCGTTCGATATCCCAAAAGCACATTGGAACTCTTCGATCGACATTTTGCCATTTGGATTGTTAGTCTTTCCAAATCGCCCGATCCAACGGAGACGCTCATAACTCCATCGTTTGATGTCGGATTGGGTCGATGTTTGGTCATCTGAAAGGTAATTTATTGACCTTTCAATCCTAATTCAAATCGTCATATTCCAAGACCATTTGGGCATCCGTAAGTGGGTCCTGAATTTTATTATCATTTCCTTGTCCAATAGTAACCTTCATAACTCTCTCTTCAATGTTCGAATTTAGACTATTTTGAGCTCATTGGAATGGTAACTTGACAAGCTTCCAAATGGGACTAGAATTGGATAATTCTGAGACCGTTCGATATCCCAAAAGCACGTTGGAACTCTTCGATCGTCATTTTGCAATTTGGATTGTTAGTCTTTCCAAATCGCCCGATCCAACGGAGACGCTCATAACTCCATCGTTTGATGTCGGATTGGGGTCGATGTTTTGTCATCTGAAAGTAATTGTATTGCTCTTTCATTCCTTATTCAAATCGTCGTATTCCGATACCATTTGGGCATCCGTAAGTGGGTCCTGAATTTTCCTTCATCTCCTTGTCCAATAGTAACCTTCATAACTCTCTCTTCAATGGTCGAATTTAGACTATTTTGAGCTCATTGGAATGGTAACTTGACAAATTTTCAAATGGGACCAGAATTGGATAATTATGAGACCGTTCGATATCCCAAAGCCGTTGGAGCTCTCGATCGTCATTTTGCAATTTGGATTGTTAGTCTTTCAAATCCCCGGATCCAATGAAGACGCTCAAAACTCCATCATTGATGTCGGATTGGGTCGATTTTTTGTCATCTGAAAGGTAATGTATTGCCTTTCATTCCTAATTCAAATCGTCGTATTCGAAGACCATTTGGGCATTCGTAAGTGGGTCCTGAATTTTTCCTTCATTTCCTTGTCCAATAGTAAGTTCATAACTCTTTCTTCAGTAGTCGAATTTAGACTATTTTAGCTCATTGGAATGGTAGTGACAAGCTTCCAAATGGGACCAGATTGGACAATTCTGAGACCGTTCAATATCCCAAAGCACATTGGAACTCTTCGATCGTCATTTTACAATTTGGATTTTAGTCTTTCCAAATCGCCCGATCCAAGGGAGACGCTCATAACTCCATCATTTGATGTCCGATTGGGTCGATGTTTGGTCATCTGAAAGGTAATTTATTATCCTTTCAATCCTAATTCAATCGTCGTATTCTGAGACCATTTGGGCATCCGAACTGGGCCCTGAATTTTTCGTTCATTTCCTTGTCAAATAGTGACCTTCATAACTCTCTCTTCAATGGTCGAATTTATACTATTTGAGCTCATTGGAATGGTAGCTTGACAAGCTTCCAAATGGGACTAGAATTGGATAATTCTGGAGACCGTTCGATATCCCAAAAGCACGATGGAACTCTTCAATCGTCATTTTTCAATTTGGACTGGTAGTCTTTCCCAATCGCCCGATCCAACGGAGACGCTCATAACTCAATCGTTTGATGTCGGATTGGGTCGATGTTTGGTCATCTGAAAGGTATTTATTGCTTCTTTCATTCCTAATTCAAATCGTCGTATTCCAGACCATTTGGGCATATGTAAGTGTGCCAAAATTTTTCCTTCATCTCCTCGTCCAATAGTTACCTTCATAACCTCTCTTCAATAGTCGAATTTAGACTATTTTGAGCTCTTGAATGGTAACTTGACAAGCTTCCAAATGGACCAAAATTGGATAATTCTGAGACCGTTCGATATCCCAAAAGCACATTGGAACTCTTCGATCGTCATTTTGCAATTTGGATTGTTAGTCTTTCAAAATCGCCCGATCCAACGGAGACGCTCATAACTCCATCGTTTGATGTTGGAATGGGTCGATGTTTCGTCATCTGAAAGGTAATTTTTGCCCTTTCTATCCTAATTCAAATCGTCGTATTCCGAGACCATTTGGGCATCCGTAAGTGGGTCCTAAATTTTTCCTTCATTTCCTTGTCCAAT